>JACEFZ010012704.1:0-125638 GCA_014155875.1 Cepaea nemoralis
GGTAGACATAGTGTGGACATCGTTACAGACATAGCAGGGAAACGTTACAGACTTAGTGTGGACATCGTTACAGACATAGCAGGGAAACGTTACAGACTTAGTGTGGACATCGTTACAGATATAGCAGGGGAACGTTACAGACTTAGTGTGGACATCGTTACAGACATAGCAGGGAAACGTTACAGACTTAGTGTGGACATCGTTACAGACATAGCAGGGAAACGTTACAGACTTAGTGTGGACATCGTTACAGACATAGCAGGGAAACGTTACAGACTTAGTGTGGACATCGTTACAGACAGAGCAGGGAAACGTTACAGACTTAGTGTGGACATCGTTACAGACATAGCAGGGAAACGTTACAGACTTAGTGTGGACATCGTTACAGACATAGCAGGGAAACGTTACAGACTTAGTGTGGACATCGTTACTGTAACGAGTTCGCCTTGGGTAGTGAGAGTGAACCACACCCGAGGTGTCTCTGACACTCCCGTGTATTCTAGCCCCAAGGGTTGGACAGGCAGATACACATTTTTACTCTGTGGTTGATCTCATATTAGTTAGTTACGTCTACAAGCCCCTCCAGATTCTAGACCCCCACTAACTACCTACTCCTGTGGAACAATGAACACTGAGGCATCGTCCGAGACCACACTCAATCATTATACAAAGAGCAAGTCAACTTACATAAAGTTTATTCTACCCTTGAGAATATAGAACTGAAATGAACATCCTGATAGAATAATCTATTTACACAAAGAGAAGATCGAGTAGAGACAGAATCAGAGATATGGTTGTCATCATCAGGTTGAGAAGTAGATTGGATGCAGATGTCCCGTCCAGTCGATCCGCCACTCACCCGGCTTCCTTCCAGTGAGATGACTAGAACCTTGGAGACCACTCCGTCTCCAGAGCGTGGATCCACCACAATAGAGTCACTGCTGGACCTCACTCAACTGGACCAACTGCATCTGTATCACTCCCACGGAGTCACTGTTAATACACAGTTCTCTAACAACACTGGTTGGGAGACAATCCTCCTGGACTTGACTCCAAGTATTCGTGACTTCGATGAACCTAAGTAGTCACTGACCAATCTAATGGTCCCGCAAGCATAGCACCGTAACACTGCTAGAAGAATATGTCAATAACCAATTCAATGGTCCTATACTCCTATCACAGTATCACTGCTTGAAGAATCAGATAAGGCAACTTATATGTCACTGAGTCCTACACGAACACAGTTCCAAGTCTTCGTACTCGTTCAGTACACTATTAGAATCAGACATCTATTTTCACTGAAAACAATTCAGGTTGGACTATAATCTATTGTCCCTTCCACCTGGTAACACTTGCCACAAGTTAATAGCTGGTGTAGTTCTTCTCAAGACCTGTCACTATAGCTGTCATAAGAACAATTCAAGTGTCTAAATTTCATTTGTCCGTGTTTAGGCAGAACCACCGTAATAATATACGGTCAGGTGTTTCCTTTCTTTGAGCATAATTGCTCAAATGCTGAAATGTTCCTGGCTGAAATAGAGTATCTTCTAATGCCGAAAAACCTTACAAACCATCACGTCCCACACGTGCACCTTCAGGGCACCTGTATTACTTGATGCAACCTTCACGCATGGTGAATCACATTGGGAACATGGTGTGGTTGAGTCTGGCGTGATAAGTAAAGAATTGAACCCTTCGCTATGTCACACGAAGTGGTTTCCCGCCAACGACAATTATAGTTGACTGGTTCCTCAACAGGCAAACTCCTGAAAAGGAAGAGCGACCGGTGAGAGTATACTGGCCCAAACATTAGTCCACATGCATCCTACCAATAACTACTCAACCCTCAGTCATGCTACTTAGTTATGCATATAACCAAAGCATTATCTCTATATGGAGAGTAGTAAAGCATGGGTTCAGTAATGTCAGCTGGCCTCACAGAACAGCCCGTCAAACAGAGCAAGAAATCAGAATGACGAGTCTGATCGTAGGTCTCACCTATCCCTAATCATCTACCAGTCGTCGCTAACCTCAGTTGTGATAGTAGGCTGTTATCATAGTTCTAATTTAATCGAACTAAACAATAAGGTAAAGAGTCCCTGGACTCGTTCCTTACATCATCAATGTTCATTAATAACCATAATACTGATCAATATACCATCCCTCGGGATATAGGAATAGTACATGATCACATCCAATATGTACACAAGCCTGTTTGCTGGTGGGACCACCTGCCCATGCCATAGCAAACTCTTCTTATCAGACTCCTCCTTAGAGTCAAGAAGCCTTCTTGCGAATACATGTTCCCCACATGTTCCAAGGGTGATGTTCCAGTTCCGCCCTCCCAAGTGGTTTAGCCTTGGCCGGGGCCGAACTTCATCGTTGGCCTGGTCTGCCAACCTATACTTTCACAACTTGCTTTCACATCCCTCATATCCTATATGTCCCCTGTCTCATACAGCCTCCTTGCATCCTTCCATACTTCCAGCACCTTAGCATTCACTCGCACTAGCGCCAGTATGAAAGAACAGGATAGCTCAGACAAGAATTCAGTACGCATTTGTATATCACGACGGCACGCAGGGTTATCACTCGTCGACCTATTTGGCGTTCGGAATTACTTCAGGCAGTATCACCTGCCATGACCTAATATATATACACACAATGCCACATCATATATATATATATATATATATATATATATATATATATATATATATATATATATATATATATATATATATATATATATATATATATATATATATATATATATATCACCAATGCAGACTTACCTGCCCACAGAAATCACGTGTTCCACACAATGAATTCACTATTAAGTTACTACACAATAGTTACTTCATTCCTGGTGGCACAGAAATAAGTTCTTTCTTTACTTAGTAACTAAGCACAGTTTTGTCTGAATCTCCACCTACCAACTTACCTGGTTTTCTAACCGTTCTCCTGGCTTCAGCAACTGACAGACATAAATCTAGGTTTCTATCAGGCACAAGTAACTATGTTTTATTCTAACACAGCAACCTACTAGATGCAACGAGTTGCAATATATGGTAAATATAATTTAAACCCAAATCGCCCACATCGCATTCCTGCGTTCCCAACAGCTGATTCGCGAACACACGTTGGCAAACAAAACACACGATTAGCCGTCAGCAGCGTTATCGATCGGTTTGCTAATTAGTTATGCAAGGACATCCGCATAGGTAATGAGGTTAGAGCGATGGCGTTTTGTACACACTTACAAAGTTAAATGATTTAAACAAATAAGTACCTAAATGTCGAGAACCAGACTCCAGTCAGCTTTCAGAACTGTTCAAGGGCTCCTCAGCCTCCTTTCCGTAACAGTCAGCCGAATCATGGTTGAGGAGAGACGCAACACAAAATGGCTCACACAGGCCTGCGTCTGCTCTCTCCGAGCAAAAGTGAAGTGAATGAATGGTTTAGCCAATTTCCCCACTCGTGCCAACTCAATGCGCACGAGGAGCTAGTGCTTCTTGAGAAAAGACACTTTCTCGGGAAACCGTCATTCCCCGCCTAGAATTTCTAGATCTCTCTGCACGAGAATTTAGTGCGATATCCAGCCTCACGGGTCACTCAAATTCAGGTGCTCCGAGAATATTCTAGATGGTAATTCCTCCATCGGCTTCCCCCAGTCTATTTTTAGCTGGGAAAGTCCCCCGATGACGCGCCAAAATAGTGCGTAATCTTTACGACCCAAGACAGATAAACGCGTTTCGTCACAGTTACAGACATAGCAGGGGAACGTTACAGACTTAGTGTGGACATCGTTACAGACATAGCAGGGGAACGTTACAGACATAGTAGGCATATCGTTACAGACATAGTATTAAAAGCGTTACAGACATAGTATTAAAAGCGTTACAGACATAGTAGGGACATCGTTACAGACATAGTAAGTAGGGACATAGTTACAGACATAGTAGGGCAGAGTTACAGATATTGCAGGGAAGAGTTACAGACATAGCACGGGAGCCTTACAGACATAGCAGGGACATCGTTACAGACATAGTAGGGACATAGTTACAGACATAGTAGGGCAGAGTTACAGATATTGCAGGGCAGAGTTACAGACATAGCACGGGAGCCTTACAGACATAGCAGGGACATCGTTACAGACATAGTAGGGACATAGTTACAGACATAGTAGGGCAGAGTTACAGATATTGCAGGGCAGAGTTACAGACATTCTTCTTCTTCTTTCGTTCGCTTGAACTATGTTTATAACTGCAATGTTGTCTCTTGTATGAATGTAACAGTTATTTTTAGTTCATTCAACGGTCCATAGAGTTTATCTTCCACTGTTGTTTCTCTAGGCCAGATGGTTCGTCTGGATATGTTGTAGTTTGGGCAATCCTGGAGTATGTGCTCTGCTGTCTGCGACGCCAAGCCACATGTGCACATGGCTGAGTCACCAATCATGAATTTTGTATACTTCTTCTTCTTCTTCGTTCATCCGGAGTTTTTTTTTTCGGATGTGATTGCGTTGTGCCTGTTTACAGCAGAGCTGCGTTCTTGCGCCGTTAGGCCGACACATCCGACTTCTGCGGGCATTTGTTGACCGGGTTAACCTTCCTGTGGGTTTCTTAGGACGTTTGACTCTCACTGTTGTGGTGTTATCCCCCATCCCAGCTGGTCCATATAGAACAGCCAAAGATCCTGGTCAGCCCTCAAGGGAAGGCAGGGGCAGACCATGGGCATTCCCCGCCATCCAAGGAGGCTTCCATACTTGCAGAGCCGATACATAGCGCTCTGGTACTGGGCTCACCCAAGGAATCGTCACGTCCTGCACATGGCTGCTTAGCCTCACTTCCGTATATTGGGCCTTCCGTTCACCATAGGCTGTTCTTCCGGAAACCAGAAGTATGCAGTCTGCAGATGACATCCACACAGTGAGCTTTCGATTCGGACTTTCCATGTAATGGATTTGCTATCCAAGCACTTTTCCATTTCGTGCCACTAGGACACTTTTCCACCTTTTATGAAGCCCACACAGTGGGCTTTTGATTCGGACTTTCCACGTAATGGATTTGCTATCCAAGCAATATTCCATTTCATGCCACTAGGACACTTTTCCACCTTTTATGAAGCCCACACAATGGGCTTTTGATTCAGACTTTCCACGTAATGGATTTGCTATCCAAGCAATATTCCATTTCGTGCCACTAGGACACTTTTCCACCTTTTATGAAGCCCACACAGCGAGCTTTCGATTTGGACTTTCCACATAATGGATTTGCTATCCAAGCAATATTCCATTTCATGTCTCTGGGTCTTCATGCACCTTTAAATGTCAACCTGTATGTAGTTAAAGTAAGCTGCGGTCAACTTGAGCTTGTTGATATCTCCATAGAGCTTGTCCTCAAATGAAGCAGGTGTGGGCCAAAATATCTTTCTCTGTTCTGCATACGTTGGGCAATCCTGCAGCAAATGTTTTGCTGTCATTTTTCCAGTTCTACAATTACATTCATCAGTATCTCCTATCTTTAGTTTATTGAACAAGTGGTATTTCAGCCTGTTATGTCCTGTGCGGAGTCTGAAGATTGCTACTTGTTCTCTTCGGTCGAGTTTGTAATATGCATCATCCTTCTGATGGCCTGGATGCTCTGATTCCCATTTTGTTCTATAAGTGCTTTTTATCAACCTCTTTGCCTCATTATAGGTTATGTCTATGTCAGGCTGTGGTAGTCGTCCGCCCTCTTTTGCCAGTCTGTCAGCCTCTTCTTTTCCAGGTATACTGCAATGTGATGGGATCCACTGTATTACAACTTTTTTGGATTTCTGGCATAGACCATGGAGTGCTGCTCTTAGGTCAGTTAGTTCTGTGCTGTTATTGCTCTTCAGTATTGAGACAGCTGACTTTGCATCTGTGAAGATAGCTATTTGCTTCTCTTTATTTTCCTCCATCAGGAGCATTTCTGCTGCAGTTTTCAGAGCCTCTACCTCCGCTTTGAAGTTACTTGAAAATTTTCCAGTTGCCATTGAATATGTTTTTTTCACTCCATTTTTTAAATTTAGGAGAACTCCTCATCCTCCATTCTCTATTGAATTTTTGGCTGATCCATCTGTATATGCATGGGTCCAATTCCTGCTTGGGTAATGTTCTTTTATGTAGTTTAGGGTTATTTCTCTTCTTTCGGTTTCATGCTGAGTGTTCTTTTTCTCAATACCAGGAATGTTTTCTATCATCTCAGGCAGTTGCTGCTGTCTCCAAGCTGGGAACTTGTGTGCATTGTTTATGGGCTTGACTGTTGATATGTTAAGTATAGGATCTGCCCTAATCCTTCGTTTTGCAGTTTCTACAAAGTTGCTACGCTTCAGTCTTCCCTTTCCAAAACCATTAAATCTGTTGTACATAGGGTGGTCTGTCAATCTTCTAAATTTTTCTGCTTGTTGCAGGGTTCTGCTATCTCTTCTATCCTGCATTGGTTGTAAACAAGTGATCTTTTCTAGTTCATTAATAGGCGTTGTCTTCAGGCTTCCAGTTATGATTCGCATTCCTTGGTTTTGGACTCTACTTATTTTGTTAAAGTTTGACTTAGCTGCTGTTGCCCAAGCTACAATGCCATATTCCAGTACTGGCCTCACCCGTCCAGTATATAACTTCTTGAGAACTTTCTCATCTGCTCCCCACGTTGTACCAGCAAGCTTTTTCATGATTGCCATTCTCTGCCTTGCTCTTGTTCGATTTTTCTCAACATGTGTCTTCCATGTCAGGCGACGATCAAAGGTGACTCCTAGATAGTTTGGATTTTCTTCATGGCGCAATATTTTTCCATTCAATACCAGCTTAGGTTGCTGAGGTTTATTTGAGAGGGAGAACACTGTGCATGTTGTTTTCTCCTCACTTATCTTCACTAGCCATGATTTTGACCAGTCCTCTAGCGCTAATAAGGCTTGCTGTATTCTGCTGATAGCTGTGCTAATATATTCTTCAGATGTCCATATGGCTAGGTCATCTGCAAAGGAGGATGTGTGTACTCTGGCTGGAAAATTTTCTGTGATGTCATTTATATATGCTAGGAATAATGTTGGTGAAAGAACTCCTCCTTGGGGGACACCTTGCTCCAGCAGCATCATTTTGCTTGTTTGTCCTTGTGCAGCATTGTCATCTGCAAAGGAGGATGTGTGTACTCTGGCTGGAAAATTTTCTGTGATGTCATGTATATATGCTAGGAATAATTTTGGTGAAAGAACTCCTCCTTGGGGGACACCTTGCTCCAGCAGCATCATTTTGCTTGTTTGTCCTTGTACTTTTGTCCTGGCAGTTCTGTTCTCAAGGTAGTGGCTGATCCATTTATACATTTTTCCACAAACATGCATGTTTTGCAGTTTTACTTTCAGTCCTTCCTTCCATACTTTATCAAATGCTTTTTCTAAATCTACCCAGACTGCTAGTGTGTGCTTTTTCTCTTGGAAGGCATCCTCTATTTCCTGAGCTATATAGGTTATTTGATCTTCAGTGGATCTGTACTTTCTGAATCCTGCTTGGTGTGGTGTTAAGAGTTTGTTTTCTTCCAGATGCCATGTTAGCCTGCCATTGATAATGCGTTCCATTAATTTTCCTACACAGCTAAGTAGACTGATAGGTCGATAGCCATTTGGTTCTTCCAGGTCTTTTCCTTTCTTTGGGACTGGTATTAGTATAGCTTCCTTCCATGCCTGTGGGACTATTCCTCTCTTCCAGTTGTTATTTAGGACTGCTAGTAGTTTCTTCTTTGCCTTGGTGCCTAGTCCTATCAGCATTTCATTTGTGATTCCATCCTTTCCTGGTGATTTCTTCTTTTTTAGGGTATTCATTGCCTGTTCCATTTCTTCCATTGTTAGATTTGCCATCATATATTCTGCTGCTGTCTCTGTATTTCTATGATGTATCTGTTTGTCTTTGATTGCTTTCTTCTGTTCAGTTGTAATATCAATGTGGTTTGCATTGGCATAGTGTTCCATTAGTGCATTTGCAGTCTTTTTACCTGTAAGCAAGGCATTTCCTTGTTTAATTGTTATTTGTTTGTTTCTTGGTCCTTCATTGTTCATGGCTTTCACTAGTTTCCATAGTTTGTTTCCATCCCTGTCAAAATTCAGGTTTTCTGTTTTTTCCCTCCAACGATCTCTTGTTGTTTGATTTACTGTTCTTTTATATTTTGCTGAGATGGCTTTGAGAGAGGTATTCGCTTCAATTGTTTGTTCTCTCTCTGCTGTCTTCCTGGCATCTTCAACTTTGTCCTCCAAACTTTGTAGTTCTTCAGTCCAGTATGGTTTGTAATTTTTCCTCGCTCCTCTTGGAATGGACTCAGTGGCTGCCTGTATTATTGCTCTGTTTAGACTTTCCACCATTTGCTTCATGTTGCCATATCGTGTATTTATGTTTTCACAATATTTGTCTGTTAGTGTGGCAAATCTGTCCCAATCTGCTCGTTTGTAATTCCAGCGGGGCAAGGGCTTTTGCTCCTGTGGAACATACTCCATATTCATTTCAAGCTTGATTGGTCTGTGGTCACTACCTGCTAATTGGTCCAGCACATGGCGATCGATTTTGTGGAGGATGTCTCCTGTGCAGAAAGCTAAGTCTGGAGTAGAAGTGGTAAGCCATCTTCTGGAGTAGAAGCTCGGTGTGTCATCCGCTTTGTTGAGTAGATGGAGATTTGAGTCTATTTCCCAGTCCTCCACTTCATCTCCTCTTTTGTCAGTATCTGGGTATCCCCATCTTTCTGAACGGCTATTAAAGTCTCCGACAATAATGCAATTTGTGTCAGTTATTTTCATGTTTGAGAGTGTAAGATCCTTATCTGCTGGGCTATAAAGATTGTAAATTCTTATTTTCATGTCCTTTATCATTATATCAACACCTATAATTTCTGTTTGGTTGTCAGAGATCACAGATACTTCGCTGCAAGGTATTGTATTTCGTGTAAGTATTAGAACTCCTCCTTTATGTCCTTCGCGGTCGAAACGTGTGGCCTGATATCCCCTGACTGAAAATTTGTGCTTGGCGTTGAGGTGTGTCTCTTGAATGCATGCCACATCTATTCTATCTTTATGAAGACGCTGTGTCAGGGATTCTTTCTTGTTATAAACTCCTTCGGCATTCCACTGTAGTATGTTGAGTGTCCTTGGTATTTGGTCAATAGCTCTTAACCTACTCCTCTGTGCCTTGACTCCACAGCACAGGGGAAGGTGACCACCAGTAGTCATGGGTGGACCCCCTCGAGGCAGGGGGCCCGGCACTATCACCGCCTGATGGGACTTCACGGGATTAGCACCATAACGATTAATTTTCATCTGTGGCATCATGAAATGATAAAGTTACGTTGCACTGCTTTGTCAAGCCTGTGGCTCAGTACATCCGATTTCGACAAGCATATTTTGGGGTGCTTTCCCTAGCCTTTGACTGTCCCCAGTCTACCTACAAGGCAGCAGGTTTGTGCGTCACTTCGTCTGGTCCCTCTCCCTTGACCTGTCCGACATGGGTGACCCTACCAGTAGCTGTGCTACCGTCGGCATAGCTCTTGGGGTCATTGGAACGCGGAAGCCCCTCTACCTCGTCAAGGTGGACGCACGGCAGAGGGGTGATTGATTTGATCATTCTTTTCTTTTGGTGGTATGTAATAGGTACATCAGGTTGTTCTTCTTTTGCTCCTTCCTTAGCCAATAGATCAGCTCTGTCGTTTCCGGGGACTCCACAGTGGGATGGTATCCACTGTATGGTGATCTTACGCTGACTGCTAAGTTCAGAAAGTAGTGTCCTCAGAACTAGCAATTTCCCAGACAGGAGCGCCTCTATTACGGATTTTGCATCTGTCAATATCACTGCAGGTTGTGTACCATGGCTGGTATTTTGTAATTTCTCTGTGGCTATCTTGATTGCCTCAATTTCAGCATCATAGTTATGGCAGAACTTTCCTGTTGGAATTCTGGCCGTGTCTCTAGTATTATTTGGGTATTCTATGTACACTCCCGCTCCTCCATTTCGAACAGCATTTTGTGCTGACCCATCTGTGTAGACTCGGATCCAGGGGTCCTGTGGGTATTCATCATCAAATAAGCTGAGAGTGGCTGTTCTGCGCTGTACACTATTCTGTTCTTCCTTGTCCAATATTCCTCTCACTTTTGACTGGATTTGTAGCGATATTCTATGTTCATCTTTCCATGGGGTTCGCTCTGGAATAGTTGTCAGGGGGATATCAACTGTGGGAAGATCGATGGTTTCTCTGCAGAGTTCTTTGGCCTGGTGGATGAAACTACTTCTTTTCAACCGCCCCATAGCTAAGTTTTCAAATCGGTTCTTCATAGGGTGGCCTGGCAAGCTGAGAAACTTTTCTGCTTGTATTAGTGTTTTTGTATCTCTGCGTTCTCTTAAAGCTTGTGTCCTCCCCATTTTCTCCATTGCTACTATAGGGGTGAGGCTAATTGGTCTGTAGCTAGAGGCAATGGAACTATCTTTCCCTGATTTTAGGAGGGGTATCATGATTGCTTCTCTCCAGGCTTGTGGAACACTGCCTAAGGTCCAACTGTTATTGAAGATCTGCAACAGCTTTGCGGAACTGTTTTAGCTAACAGGAGAAGGGGCGACGGCGAGTATCTGGCGCCGGAAAATAACCAGTGTGCTCTAGATGTGTATACAAATACATGCATGTGCAGACACGTGTGTGCGTGTGTACACATCTAAACTCGAGTGAGACCACAGTCTGCTCTAGCAAAGGAAAGGTGCTGAAGACGGAGGCAACCAGCCAGGAGGCGCACCACAGAAATCAGGATGCCACGCAATTACGCAAAATGGAATATGTCGACTGCTGCTAAACGTTATGGCCAGGAGTTGGACTTTTGCTGCAGAGGTTATGTATTCACGAGCCATTGGGGTATTTAAGCAATGTTGGGCGCTCACCCCAACACTGCGCCCCGGCTACATACAGCAATTTGGAACCATCCTCACTTCCAAAAAACAAGACTTCTGCAAATACAATTGATCATCTATATGACAAAGAGACAATGATAAATATCCCACATATCTCTGACAAGGCAACCATGTTTTCTCGTTAGATTAAATTTGCAATACAAAAACATTGTCCAATCTCATGTCATAGTGCGTAATCTTTACGACCCAAGACAGATAAACGCGTTTCGTCACAGTTACAGACATAGCAGGGGAACGTTACAGACTTAGTGTGGACATCGTTACAGACATAGCAGGAGAACGTTACAGACATAGTAGGCATATCGTTACAGACATAGTATTAAAAGCGTTACAGACATAGTAGGGACATGTTACAGACATAGTATTAAAAGCGTTACAGACATAGTAGGGACATCGTTACAGACATAGTAAGTAGGTACATAGTTACAGACATAGTAGGGCAGAGTTACAGATATTGCAGGGAAGAGTTACAGACATAGCACGGGAGCCTTACAGACATAGCAGGGACATCGTTACAGACATAGTAGGGACATAGTTACAGACATAGTAGGGCAGAGTTACAGATATTGCAGGGCAGAGTTACAGACATAGCACGGGAGCCTTACAGACATAGCAGGGACATCGTTACAGACATGGGAGGGACATCGTTACAGACATGGCAGGGACAATGTGTCAAACATAGCAGGGTCAGCTGAGAAGACTATTGACACATTGTACAGGGCAGAATGTAAGGCTAGCGTACGTGTCCATGTGTTCACCTTTTGAAGACCAAGTGCCTTCCTTATGTGTGTCTGTGTGTGCCCTTGGGTCGGCAATTATGCGCTGTCACCCAGTGTTAATGTCACAGTCAGGGGCGGTTATGACATCAAGGGGAGGCGATACTGTGTCCAGGGTTATCTATGCAGACACACGTAGTGCGTGCGGTCTGGTGTTTTCTCCCACATGGAAACCATGCTCTCTCTCTCTCTCTCTCTCTCTCTCTCTCTCTCTCTCTCTCTCTCTCTCTCTCTCTCTCTCTCTCTCTCTCTATTTCGAGGAAATAGAGAAAGGCAAAATGTCAGACGGGCCTGCGTGCCCAATTCTTAACCCTTTGAAAATAAAGACTTTCGTTCGTTCTTCCTCTCCATCTATTTCTTTCTCTCTCTTTCTCTCTCACTATCCATCCCATTCTCTCTATCATTTTCTATCTATCTCTTTCTCCCCCATTCTCTACATTTATTCTCTCCTTCTATCTATCTCTGTCTCATTCTCTCTAGCCATTTCTCGCCTTCTCTATCTCTTTATATCTCTCTTTCTTTCTATCTATTTCTATCTCTCTATCCCTCCTTCTATCACACTCTCTATCCTTCTCTCTCTATCTCGTCCTCTCTCTTTTACTTTCTTTCTCTCTCTATCTATCCCTCTTCCTAGCTCTCCCCCTGCCTACCTATCTACCTACCTATCCATCCATCCATCCAGCGATCTACCCACCCATATATCTATCATCCACCCACCCACCCACCGATCTATCTATCTATCTATCTATCTTATCTATCTTATCTATCTTATCTATCTATCTTATCTATCTATCTATCTATCTATCTATCTATCTATCTATCTATCTATCTATCTATCTATCTATCTATCTATCTATCTATCTATCTATCTATCTATCTATCTATCTATCTATCTATCTATCTATCTATCTATCTATCTATCTATCTATCTATCTATCTATCTATCTATCTATCTATCTATCTATCTATCTATCTATCTATCTATCTATCTATCTATCTATCTATCTATCTATCTATCTATCTATCTATCTATCTATCTATCTATCTATCTATCTATCTATCTATCTATCTATCTATCTATCTATCTATCTATCTATTTATCTATCTATCTATCTATCTTTTGATGAGTTATGAAACAACATAGTCCGTTAGAGAGGACGGAAAGTGCACGATGTTGCTGAAGTGATCGACCTTGCCAGGAGCAAGGACGTGTGCCCTACACGGTTGACCTGGCTGGTGACACCACGCTCTCGCGATTGTTTCCTCGTCCATTGTGTGGGGCTACACTCTCCAACCTCACAATGTCAGAAGTACATACTCCCTATTGACACTCGACTTTCTGGCTGGCTCTCTCCTCGCAGGAAGTGCGGTAACAGCCAATAACCTATAATGTGTGTACATCTGACACATCTAGTTTAGTGTTTACATGTATGCGCCTATGAGGGAGTGTGTGTTTGCGTTCAGATGGTGTGGCCAATGTTTGAGCAGGCGTGTGTGTTTAGATCTACACTTGTTCTTGGTTTAGCAGGTGGGCAGGGAAAGGTGGGCTTCAAGTAGAAGTATCAATAACTGTTGCTTCTTCTTTCTTTCTTTCCTTTGACGTGTGTCTGTGTCTGCATTGTTCATATATGAATTCAACTGTCTGTTTAAGTTCACTCAGTGGTCCATAGAGTTGATCTATGGGGTACTAGACTTGGCTTAAGGCAGGGAATCGAGGACCACCAGAAGTAGAGTTGATCTATGGGGTGCTAGACTTGGCTTACAGCGGGGAATCGAGGACCACGAGAAGTAGAGTTGATCTATGTGGTGCTAGACTTGGCTTACAGCGGGGAATCGAGGACCACGAGAAGTAGAGTTGATCTATGTGGTACTAGACTTGGCTTAAGGCAGGGAATCGAGGACCACGAGAAGTAGAGTTGATCTATGTGATACTAGACTTGGCTTACAGCAGGGAATCGAGGACCACGAGAAGTAGAGTTGATCTATGTGGTACTAGACTTGGCTTACAGCGGGGAATCGAGGACCACGAGAAGTAGAGTTGATCTATGTGGTACTAGACTTGGCTTAAGGCAGGGAATCGAGGACCACGAGAAGTAGAGTTGATCTATGTGGTGCTAGACTTGGCTTACAGCGGGGAATCGAGGACCACGAGAAGTAGAGTTGATCTATGTGGTACTAGACTTGGCTTAAGGCAGGGAATCGAGGACCACGAGAAGTAGAGTTGATCTATGTGGTACTAGACTTGGCTTAAGGCAGGGAATCGAGGACCACGAGAAGTAAAGTTGATCTATGTGGTACTAGACTTGGCTTACAGCGGGGAATCGAGGACCACGAGAAGTTGAGTTGGTCAGCTTAAAAAAATAACCACAAGTGACAAAATGGGCGTTGCAGCTGGAGTCTTCATCAGCATATAAACCATAAACATACACTGATACAACTACATCATGTAAACCATAAACATACACTGATACAACTACAGCATATACACCATAAACATACACTGATACAACTACAGCAGTCGAATTACTCTTACTTTGACTTGGCTTAAGTTTGGACGGGGACTGCGTGGTCTCGATGTACGGTGTCCGCCTCGAGAGCTGGAGGTCCCGGGTTCAAGCCCCGGTGAGGACCGGGATTTTTTCACGTGGACTTCTAGTAATAAAATTTCCCCTGGTCTCTGGGTAGTGAGATCGGACGCCCGTGTGTATTGTTGCGCACGTAAAAAATCCCTTGGCAGTTGGAAATCGAAAAAGAGTAGCCTAACGGCGCTGCCCGGGCAAAATTTCGAGTTAAAAATCTACCCAAAGTATTTCAGGATCCTCGCCGGTGCTACGAAGTTCGTGCACTGAGGTGAATTTCTCCAAACTCGGGTTTGAATTAGGAGGAGAAGGGGGCACTTATGGGTTACACCCGTGTGCCGTGATGTTGATCCGTTGACTAAACTAAACTAAACCCGTGCGCCGTGATGTTGATCCATCGACTAAACTAAACCCTTGTGCCGTGATGTTGATCCAGCGACTAAACTAAACTAAACCCGTGTGCCGTGATGTTGACCCATCGACTAAACTAAACTAAACTAAACCCGTGTGCCGTGATGTTGACCCATCGACTAAACTAAACTAAACTAAACCCGTGTGCCGTGATGTTGACCCATCGACTAAACTAAACTAAACTAAACCCGTGTGCCGTGATGTTGACCCATCGACTAAACTAAACTAAACCCGTGTGCCGTGATGTTGACCCATCGACTAAACTAAACTAAACTTGGTGGAGGGGGTGAACACTGCTAGTCACTCAGCTGTGGAAACTATGGCCTAGTGTATGTGAAGACCGTATATCTTAGCTGTACATGACCGGAGCTGGTGTGGGGTTATCCTCACCTTGGCCTTTCATTCTGTGTAGTTACAGCTATGGAGATTTGAAGAGAAATGTTTGCCACCTGTATTTTAATGCTTCCTGTCTTTGCCTCAGAGCTGTTTCCTGTTTACGTCACAAGCGGCAATAACAAAGAGCAAAGGGAAATAACAAAGGACAGGAAACGGAGATAAAATGTTGCCTTGGTCGGTGTATGCACTCTCCTCCACGCTTCAGTTGCTACCCTTTCACCGTGAAAACTGGGTCAGCCCGTTCAGCAAAGTCGACCCATCGCCGCCTGGTGTACAGCCTCATTCAGCGACTGCTGGGGGGCCACAAGTAACCACAGTTACATACCACTTCACATGGCCAGCGGTTCACATGCTGCCTATGTTAGGACTATTGTCCAGTCTAGAGCGCATGGTCCAGTCTAGAGCGCATTGCCCAGTCTAGAGAGCATTGTCCAGTCCGACACACCAACAAACGGTTGACATGCTGCGTGTGTTAGACCCCAGTGTCCAGCCTGGTACCCCAGCAAACGGCATTTATCAAACCCAGATGTGACCCCGGCCACGCTTGCTACATGGCAATCATCATCATCATCATGTGCTATCTTCTCCGACAACAGCCAACGCTGAGCTCAATTAGCGCCAGATCTCAGATAACGCTAGTTGTGGTCGCTGCAGCACTCCGGCCGGCGCCAACCTATCTCCCATGTTTCCTCCCCTCAGACGTCCAGTCAGTTAGTGTGGTCAACCTTGTCCAGGGGTCGGCGTTTCCTTGCTGCTCACATTTCTCTACATTCTGATTATTTTGTGTTTTTCTAGTTCGCTCGATGTAAAATCAAGCTTAGTCCACACACGTGCTCTTACCCCTGGTGTACTGCACTGATCTTTGCGTGTGGATTAGCTTTCCATATGACCATTGTCCCTCGCCATCATTCGAACCC
This sequence comes from Cepaea nemoralis, assembly GCA_014155875.1. Taxonomy (NCBI): domain Eukaryota; kingdom Metazoa; phylum Mollusca; class Gastropoda; order Stylommatophora; family Helicidae; genus Cepaea; species Cepaea nemoralis. The sequence goes on from JACEFZ010012704.1 coordinate 16,031, forward strand.
TCTCCGACTTCTAAGGTACAGTATTTGTAATTTATGTCCTTAAGCCAAGAACAAGAAGTCAACATTTAGTCCGTCAATTGTAGTGGTTGAGCCTGTTAATTCTTGTTCCCCAGTGTGAAACATCACATGTCACTTGTTCCCCAGTGAGAAACATCACATGTCACTTGTTCCCCAGTTAGTTAGTTAGTTAGTCGACAGATCATCCTCGTTGCACATCGAACCATTCAGTCCATAAGTGCTCGGATCCCCTCCTCAGCAAATCCCGCAGCGTGTAGCGGCTAACGACGCCAGTTCTGTGTTGGTTTATCAATCTTCTTTGGCTTCCTGCGTAGTGTTCTTGTTTGGCCACCCCTCTTTTAATTTGCTGCTCCCGCAGTCTGGCCATTGTTGTAGATTCACAGTCATCACTTGGTTCTCGCAAAAGTCTCACTTCTCGTAGAGCATTCAGAATGTCAGCCTGGTCCATGGCGCGTCCGCCCTCCACAGTAGCCTCACCTGCGAGCTTGTCAGCCCGCTCATTTCCTTGTACTCCCGCATGACCTGGCACGAAGATGAAACTAATCTTTGCCAGCCGAGACCGCTTCAGAGGCAGCAACCACTCTCTTCGGATCGACCCCTCCTCTATCCTCTTGATCATGTTCATTGAGTCGCTAAGGAAACAAGCCCTAGTGAATGTCTGTGTCTCGAGCCATGTTATTGCTTTACTTACTGCCATGACTTCCATGGTCAGGCTACTTGTGGTTTCAGTGAAAGCACCAGAGTCCTCCTTCACAATTCTCCCTCCGGCCCGAGCTGTAAAGGCCCATGAGCTTCTCACATGTCGGACGACCGACCCATCTGTGTAGATGACCGCGTCACCGTCTAGCGAATTCTCGAAAATCAACGCTTGTACTTCAGCCTCAACAGCAGCCGGATTTTCTTGTCTGCATTTTCTATCTAGTTGGATGCAAACTGAAAAGGATGTGCAGAAGTCTGTTGGCACTTGCACCCACTCCTCGCCAGGTTCTAAGTCCTCAAGTGAACACACCTGTTGAAGAATGTCTTCGGCTTGACCCATCCACGACCGTCCTCTTTTTAACCTGCTGCCCTTCACCTTCCTAATTTCGCTATGCAGTGGATGTTGTGTGTTTGCGTTAATTTTGAGGTAGGCGCGTGCCCTGCAAACTTGTATTCTCTCTTCAATGGTTGGAAAATCAAGAAGGTAGCGCATCGCCCTGCATGCTGTATCTCTTGTACATCCAAGAATAATGCGCATTGCTTCATTCTGTATCCTTTCCATCCTTTCTATCTGCGTATGGCTGAGAGTCAGGATTGCCATTGCATACTCCAAAACAGACATGACCAGCCCCTCGTACAGAAGACATAGATGGCGCTGCTCACAGTTTGCTGCCGCCATCACCCGCATCGCTGCCAAACCCCGCTTGGCCTTTGTTATCACCTGGTCTATGTGCACATTATAAGCAAGGCTTCGATCAAACCGTATTCCCAGGTAATTCATTGCCTGCGTTCTTTCCACCGTCTCTGAACACAGCATTACAGTTGGTGTTGGATTGTTGACAATATGATTATTCAACGAGAACCAAGTCACTGTTGCCTTTGTTGGGTTGACCATTGCCCCAGCTTCATCACACCAAGTACTTATGCGATTGAGTTCGTTTGTAGTTCCACAGCAACCTCCTCTCTATCCTTACCCTGACGATACACTAAAACATCATCGGCATACGACAATGTCCTGCCAGGTCCAGTGATCTGCTCACTGGTGATTCTCACTGTGTAGGCGTTGAACAGTACCGGAGATAATGGCGATCCCTGTGGTAGGCCAGGATATATTGTTGTTGGTTCCGAAGTCCAACTGCCACATCTAAAAACTACTTTCCGTTGGTAGAGGGCTGCAGCGATCCAACTAAGGAGGAATGGACTTACGTTTAGTTCAAGAAGCTGAAACATTAAAAAATCCAGTGGTACTCTGTTGTATGCGTCCTCAAGATCAATCGCTGCAGCAACGGTTTCAGTGCCTGCGTGGAAACCTTCATAGACATCCTGGGCAAAGACTGCTGCATTGGTCCAGGTTTCTCTTTTTGGACGGTACCCACCCAGGGTAGGTGGGAAAACACCTTGCCTCTCTAGTTGGCTTGATATTTTCCTGGCAATTACCTTCTCCAGCAGCTTGCCTATTGTATTCTGCATGGTTATAATTCGATATCCCTGAATTTTTTTGTGGTCTTTGTCAGGCTTCGGCAAGGGAATCAGATAGCTGTGTAACCATTCCTCCTTGATGCTAGCACTCCCTATACTGTTGTTGTACATGTCTGCTAATTTCTCTAGCTCATTGTCGGTACACCTATTTATGTCGTCGTATCTTATGCCATCAGGACCTGGAGCACTGTTTTTTGATCGTCGAAGCACAGCCTTGATTTCTTTCACTGTCACTGTGTCTTCCTCCGAAGTGTTCTGGGCCTTGCATCTGTCTGAGGTGACCTCCTTGGCCAGATTTCGGCCTCCCATGTCTGTCTGGTTGCCCTGCTCAAGGTAGCGTTCAAAGAGGGCTTTGCCCTTGTCCTCGTCAGTCCTCTGCCAGATGAGGTCAGCACCTTGGAAGTCTGAAATGCTCTTATTCTTGACTACACCACTCATGCTTTTATGTAGTCGCCAGAACAATTTCAGTGACTTGTCTGTGCTTACTCTTTGACACACCTCTGCCCATTTTTCGCTTTTAACCACCTTGACCAGTTTTTTGAAATAGCTTACTTTTGTGTGCATCTCTCTTTCTAAGTGCAAGCAGGGACTAGGATGACCAGCTCTGTTCTTCTTGGCATTTTGCCATCTCCTTACAGCACTACGCTTATCCACCCAAGCCTTCTCCACCTCGAAACTCCACCACGGTGGCTGCTCCCAGCTTTTTTTCCTGCCCTGCAACGTTCTGCGCTTGTCACGTCTTATTTTACTCACCACATCTTGCCCTGTACTGTCATACTGGAACGTCTTTACCTTTAGCTTGTGCTGCCTGGTTCTGCCTTTCTCCACCAATATGCTGCACGGGTGGTGGTCGCTGCCATGGTGTCCTAGGACACCCCATCTACACACTGTAGTGAGTGAAGGTGAAACTAGCGCCAGATCAATAGCACTGTCCTCATCGCCTGGACGGCTTGCTGTCCTGGTGACACAGCCACTGTTAATACAAACCAGGTCGATGGTTTCCAGTGCAGTCTCGAGCTCCTCCCCTTGTGTATTGGAGGAAGTGTTTCCCCATGCTCTGCCCTTAGCGTTGAAGTCACCACAGAAAATAACATTTCTCTCTTGGCCCAATATGCCACTTAAGCACTGCCACTTCTGGGCGTCCATACTCGCATTGCGGGCATAAACATTAACCAACACGAATGGTATACTGGAATGAACTCTCAACGCCTGTATTTGTATATCGTCACTGTCCCAACTGGACATGTCTAGCTCTGACGCCACCATGCTGTCGCGAACGAGAATCGCCGTTCCCAGATGTCGTCTGTTGTAGAAACATTTGAAGCCGGCAATTCGGAGTAGCTGATCGCCCAGTCTCGTCTCCTGGAGTGCTACAATGTCGTTCCTGTAAACTAGGGTTTCTAAAATAGAGCCCCGTTGTTTTACGCTGGCACAGTTCCAATATAGAATATAGAATGTTCCCCAGTGAGAAACATCACATGTCACTTGTTCCCCAGTGAGAAACATCACATGTCACTTGTTCCCCAGTGAGAAACATCACATGTCACTTGTTCCCCAGTGAGAAACATCACATGTCACTTCACCAAATGCCCCTAAAGTCACTGTGTAGACCAGGGGTGGCCAACACGAGGCCCGCGGGCCGCATACGGCCCGCCGGACGTCATGTTGCGACCCGCGGAGTGGGAAGCGATGATGTGGTCGAGGCTGTAGCACGCTTGCTTGTTTACTTTAATTAACACCACCCCTCCCCCCAAAAAAAAATTAGGTGCGTGGCCCGGCAGAAAATATTATTTCTGAAATTTGGCCCGCCTGCTGAAAAGCTTGGCCACCCCTGGTGTAGACGCCATTGTAGGCCAGATTGCCTGGCGTCGCCAGCCGCTAGTATTCTCCACTAGTCTAGGAAACGCGTCTGATATATGGCCCTGTTGTGGATATATGGCCGTGTAGTGGCGGTAATGCTGGATATCACACAAGACAACGTGTCAGCCGGTCCCTGGGTGTAGAGGGCAGCAGCGGTCCTGTTAATTTACATGAAATGTCGGCATCGGTTCTCTGTGTCGAGGAAGTACATGTATGTCACAGTCGTGACCCGGCATATGTGACATGTGTAGCATTGCGTGTCACTACACGATTGTCTACTGCAAAGATTGCCGTTAGCTTGTGACCTGTGGAATAATCCACGTCATTGTGTCTCCCACACACACACATATTCACACACACATACACACACGCAAACTTTAATTTCGCACGCACACACACACACACACATGCATGCAAATGTGGGGCCCTCCCCGTCCGCCCTGTGCCTAGAAGACGTCCCACCGGTGTGCGAGGTAATTTTACCACCAGAAAATAATGCACACCTGAACATGAGACACGGAAACTGGCATCAGGACGTCAGTGACAGATGATAGAGGACAACTGTAGGACTTGCCAGGTTAAAGGTCACACAATTTCCTACCTGCACTAGTTTTTAAATGCAAGGTAACAGGACCATCCGGTAATGCCACTCATGGCCTAGCTGAACATATCCCAACATCAGGAAATCCACATATAGTGGACTAGCTGATCATATCCCTACATCCAATGTTCTACATTTAGTGGCCCAGCTGATCATATCCCTACATTCAATGTTCTACATTTACTGGCCTAACTGATCATATCCCTACATCCAATGTTCTACATTTACTGGCCTAACTGATCATATCCCTACATCGACAGTTCTACATTTACTGGCCTAACTGATCATATCCCTACATTCAATGTTCTATATTTAGTGGCCTAACTGATGATATCCCTACATTCAATGTTCTACATTTAGTGGCCTAACTGATCATATCCCTACATTCAATGTTCTACATTTACTGGCCTAACTGATCATATCCCTACATCCAATGTTCTACATTTACTGGCCTAACTGATCATATCCCTACATCGACAGTTCTACATTTACTGGCCTAGCTGATCATATTCCTACATCCAATGTGCCACATTTAGTTAACTAGCTGACCATATCCCTACATCCAATGTTCTACATTTAGTGGCCTAACTGATCATATCCCTACATCCAATGATCTACATTTAGTAACCTAGCTGGTCATATCCCTACATCCAATGTTCCACATTTAGTGAACTAGCTGATCATATCCCTAATCCAATGTTCTACATTTAGTGGCCTAACAGATCATATACCCACGTCCAATGTTCTACATTTAGTGGCCTAGCTGATCATATCCCTACATCCAATGTTCCACATTTAGTGAACTAGCTGATCATATCCCTACATCCAATGTTCTAAATTTAGTAGCCTAGCTGATCATATCCCTACGTCCAATGTTCTACATTTACTGGCTTAACTGATCATATCCCTACATCCAATGTTCTACATTTAGTGAACTAGCTGATCATATCCCTACATCCAATGTTCTACATTTAGTAGCCTAGCTGGTCATATCCCTACATCCAATGTTCCACATTTAGTGGCCTAGCTGATCATATCCCTACATACAATGTTCTACATTTAGTGACCTAGCTGATCATATCCCTACATCAAATGTTCTACATTTAGTGGCCCAGCTGATCATATCCCTACATCCAATGTTCTGCATTTAGTAGCCTAGCTGATCATATCCCTACACCCAATGTTCCACATTTAGTGAACTAGCTGATCATATCCCTACATCCAATGTTCTACATTTACTGGCCTAACTGATCATATCCCTACATCCAATGTTCCACATTTAGTGAACTAGCTGATCATATCCCTACATCCAATGTTCTACATTTAGTGAACTAACTGATCATATCCCTACATGCAATGTACTACATTTAGTGGCCTACCTGATCATATCCTTACATCCAATGTTCTACATTTAGTAGCTTAGCTGATCATATCCCTACATCAAATTTTCTACATTTAGTGAACTAGCTGATCATATCCCCACATCCAATGTTCTACATTTAGTAGCCTAGCTGATCATATCCCTACATCCAATGTTCCACATTTAGTGAACTAGCTGATCATATCCCTACATCCAATGTTCTACATTTAGTAGCCTAACTGATCATATCCCTACATCCAATGTTCCACATTGAGTGAACTAGGTGATCATATCCCTACATCCAATGTTCCACATTTAGTAGCCTAACTGATCATATCCCTACATCCAATGTTCCACATTTAGTGAACTAGCTGATCATATCCCTACATCCAATGTTCTACATTTACTGAACTAGTTGATCATATCCCTACATCCAATGTTCCACATTTAGTTAACTAGCTGATCATATCCCTACATCCAATGTTCTACATTTAGTGGCCTAGCTGATCATATCCCTACATCCAATGTTCCACATTTAGTGAACTAGCTGATCATATCCCAACATCCAATGTTCCACATTTAGTGAACTAGGTGATCATATCCCTACATCCAATGTTCTACATTTAGTAGCCTAACTGATCATATCCCTACTTCCAATGTTCCACATTTAGTGAACTAGCTGATCATATCCCTACATCCAATGTTCTACATTTACTGAACTAGCTGATCATATCCCTACATCCAATGTTCCACATTTAGTGAACTAGCTGATCATATCCCTACATCCAATGTTCCACATTTAGTGAACTAGCTGATCATATCCCTACATCCAATGTTCCACATTTAGTGAACTAGCTGATCATATCCATACATCCAATGTTCTACATTTAGTAGCCTAACTGATCATATCCCTACATCCAATGTTCCACATTTAGTGAACTAGCTGATCAATATCCCTACATCCAATGTTCTACATTTACTGAACTAGCTGATCATATCCCTACATCCAATGTTCCACATTTAGTGAACTAGCTGATCATATCCCTACATCCAATGTTCTAGATTTACTGGCCTAACTGATCATATCCCTACATCCAATGTTTTACATTTACTGGCCTAACTGATCATATCCCTACATCCAATGTTCTACATTTAGTGAACTAACTGATCATATCCCTACATCCAATGTTCCACATTTAGTGAACTAGCTGATCATATCCCTACATCCAATGTTCTACATTTACTGGCCTAACTGATCATATCCCTACATCCAATGTTCCACATTTAGTGAACTAGCTGATCATATCCCTACATCCAATGTTCCACGTTTAGTGAACTAGCTGATCATATCCCTACATCCAATGTTCCACATTTAGTGAACTAGCTGATCATATCCCTACATCCAATGTTCTACATTTAGTAGCCTAACTGATCATATCCCTACATCCAATGTTCCACATTTAGTGAACTAGCTGATCAATATCCCTACATCCAATGTTCTACATTTACTGAACTAGCTGATCATATCCCTACATCCAATGTTCCACATTTAGTGAACTAGCTGATCATATCCCTACATCCAATGTTCTAGATTTACTGGCCTAACTGATCATATCCCTACATCCAATGTTTTACATTTACTGGCCTAACTGATCATATCCCTACATCCAATGTTCTACATTTAGTGAACTAACTGATCATATCCCTACATCCAATGTTCCACATTTAGTGAACTAGCTGATCATATCCCTACATCCAATGTTCTACATTTACTGGCCTAACTGATCATATCCCTACATCCAATGTTCTACATTTACTGGCCTAGCTGATCATATCCCTACATCCAATGTTCTACATTTACTGGCCTAACTGATCATATCCCTACATCCAATGTTCTACATTTAGTGGCCTGCCCTCCCGCACACACCAGACGTTCCACGATAGCGACTAAGATCCCAGACACTGAAGTCCTAGAAAGAGCGTCTATGCTTAGTATCCACACTCTTTTTTTATTTTTGCATATCCCTTACAGGACGTTGCAGTTTTGGCAGTGTCGCCACCCATCGTGGCCAACCGCCGCAGAGGTGTCTATGGCGGCCGGATCGAATCGCGTCTTGAAACACATTCTTAACTCAACAAGGTGTCAAACGGTAGCAGGAATTCTCAAGGTGAAAATAACTACATTTCAACAACTTTTGCAAACGTAGTCATATACAACAGCCAGCCTCCGTAGAATCCAGGTTTTGGCATTTTCCTTTATTGACCTTCGATACAAATAGGGCGGTTCTCAATCAGCATATCAAAAATGATGGCATAACATATGGCCAGTTCTCTTCCGTTACTATACAAAAAGATGAAGACAATTAGTTCATTCTCGTTGTCAACGATGAAATAACATTTCCTTTATGGTTCCTAATGCCTTAGCCCTTTGCTTCCACATTGTTAGTGCTTTAGTATCGACGATTTCATGAATACCAGATGTAACCCAAACTTCTCACAAAGACCAAGCGTCTTCCTCAATCGCTGTTTAGATGGCTTCCGTGTCGTACGTTGATTGTTGCCAACACACGTCATAGCTATCGCTTCATCAAGCTTGACCGTGCACTTGCTTGCTAATTGTTTTAAATTGCACAGTAATTATTTACTATATATATTTCCAGAACTGGCCATGCCTTGTTTTTGACCCCCGACCGTCAACCGTGCAATCGCTGTAACAGGCATTCTGTTATAGTTATACAGTCAACATCAACATTTTTCAGCTGCTGTTGGTGTACTAGGCAAGATTACGCTCAGTAGTTTGCCGTTGCTTTCTGAGAGACCGGTTCACATACCCCGTGAGTTATCAACGCGGCGAGAACCGCTACCGATTCTCGCGCAGGTTACGTTACTCACGAGAATACACTTATTTTTTTTATATTGTTACGGAGAAAGACGTTAACCTCTACTAATGAGGTATAGAAGACCAAGAGAGACCCTGCTTAGAACCATCATTAGAGAAGGCTCAATCAATGGCCAAGTAAATATCCAAGATCTACAACAGGTAGCAGCGAACCGCCAGGCATGGAGAGACAGGACTTCTGCCCTATGCGCCGCCTTAGGCTCAAGAGGAAAGACTAACTACTAATGAAGAATTAGATTCGCTGGGCAGGTCACTTGACTCGTCTGCCAGATCACAGGCTTCCTAAACGAATAATTTTACGGTGAGTTACGGTAAACGCTCCAAAGGCAGCCAGAGGAAACGCTTAAAGACACTCTGGAGATCTCACTATGTGTTCACCGACACATGGGTCACCTTGAACTTGGCGGTACGTAATCCTGGTGGGTAGACTAAACGGGTGCTGCACCTTGCCCAAGGGTGTCCCTTAGGGTATCCAACGGAAAGAGGTACATTACTTCTTCTTTGATACCCTAGAAGAAGAATGAGAAGAAAAGGTGGTGGAATAGGAGACAGAATGTTCTGTTAACTGAAGCGTGTCAAAATGAGCTGTTGTTAACTCTTGCCCACTGAAGCATGTCGGGATGTGCTGTTGTCAACTACAGCCCACTGAAGCGTGTCGGGATGTGCTGTTGTCAGCTACAGCCCACTGATTCTGCCCCGCACATGTTGTTTATTACAGACACATATAAGGCCTGCTGGGGCAACAGTGCATGCCAGGCTGTGTGGATATATATATATATATATATAACATAAGCGTGGGTGGTCATGTTCTGCCATCTCACTCGATCACCAGAGTCGTAGATCAGCTCCGCATTTCTGTCTCGACCATGCCACGTGGCCAAGCTATCCAGGTATTTACTTCTCGGTCTTCCCCTTGGTCTCCTCCCCTCGATCTTGCCAGTTGTCACCAAGTTCTCCAATTCATTTCTTCTCATAACATGTCCAAAAAATGTTGACTGTCTACGTCTAATTTCTCTAATCAGTTTACGATCTTCATTTGTTTCTTGTAGGACTTGTTCATTGGTTGTTCTGTCTGTCCACGGCATTCTTTGCATTTTCCTCAGAAATCACATTTCCACAGCCATCAGCTGTTATTCAGCTTCACTGCTCATTGTCCATGCTTCACATCCATATAAAAGTACAGGTTCTATGTAGCACTTCAACACTCTTTTTCTCGTTTCAATTGATATCTTTTTATTGGTCAGTATGTTTTTCATCTGCAAAAGGCTACCTTCGCAATGGCAATTCTTATTCTAATCTCTTCAAGGCATCTCCCATCAGATGTTATGATTATTCTGAGATAGCTGTACCAATTCACTTGTTTAAGAATATGCAATCTGAATAAGAAAATAAACTAGAGAAGTGTAAAGTCAGGAGTTTTTGTCTTGTTAAGTTGAGAAATACAACTTGAAAACTTAGTACAACTATAAATTTAATGGTGAAGGAACTAGAGGAAGACAGAGCGATAAATACTTAGCCTGCAGCCAACTCCCTATGGAAACACTGAGTAGAGGTACCTTAAGATGGTTGTTGCATTGGAGGGCTCAGCCTATATAGGGATGCCCAATATGCGAGGATAACGATTGTGATAACATAACATAACATAACATAACATAAAGTTGCTTAGAAATTGAAAAACAACACAACAGTCAAAATACCAAATTAGTGCACAAAAGAATTCAGGAACTTACTAATAAAAGAACAAGTACATCAACAGGCTGTCTAAAAACTAAAGATGGCAAAATCATAATAGAAAAAGATCAGATTCTACATGTATGGACAGATTATGTGAAAGACCTGTATAATGATAACAGAGAGGAACAGTATGATATTAGATTTAATAATGAAGGACCGCCAATTTTTAAGATGGAGGTTCAAAATGTTCTTAAACGTATGAAAGCTGGCAATTCCCCCCCCCCCCCCCCCCCCACCCCATCCTCCTCCCGGTTCAGATAACATAACAACAGATATGATTAAAGCTAAAGTAAAAATACACAGAATTATGGTCTTCACTAGGAAGAACGAAACACCACAATGTAATATACAAGTAAATGGGAATATTCTTCAACAAGTGAATAGGTACAATTATCTCGGAACAGTCATAACATCTGATGGGAGATGCCTTGAAGAGATTAGAACTAGAATCGCCATGGCAAAAGTAGCCTTTACTGACCAATAAAAGAGATGTCAATTGAAAAGAGAAAAAGAGTGTTGAGGGGATACATAGAGCCTGTTCTTTTGTATGGATGTGAAACTTGGACAATGAGCAGCCAAGCTGAAAAATATCTTATGGCTGCAGAAATGTGGTTTCTGAGGAAAATGCAAAGAATACCATGGACAGATAGAAAAACCTAATGACAAGTAATACAGGAGACAAATGAAAATCGTAAACTGATTAGAGAAATTAGACGTAGACAGTCAAAATATTTTGGATATGTTATGAGAAGACATGAATTGCCGTGCCCAGCGCTATTAACATAGCGATTCCGGTAAGGCTAAAACGACAAGACTAGGTAGTAGGCCATTCAGCGACATTCTCAAGTGTCAGCGGGCTATTTTTGGCACCGACATAAAACAATAGAAATATATGACTTCATTACCTGGCCACACTCGGGCTACCTGCTGGAGTGTCACGGGCACTCCACGGCTTCTGTTTTACAGTGCCTTACCTGGCACACCTTGCTGGCATGTCTCCAAGGTCACTAGAAAGTCACCTTCGCCGGCGTCACCCAGCAGGCTACAAGTGTGGCAGTCCCATGTCAGGGGCGGGCAGGTTGAAGGCGACACAAGTGAGGGCTCCAGAAAAGTAGGCATGTAGAGCACACACTCTTTACAGCTGGGGATTGTATCTGTCAGCTGAACTCCACACACACACACACATACACACACACACACACACACACACACGCACACACACATACACGCACACACACACACTCTACAGCTGGGAGTTGTATCTGTCAGCTGAACCCCCCCCCCCCACCACACACTCGCGCACACACACACACACACATGCGAGCGCACGCACACACACACACACACACTCTATAGCTGGGGGTTGTATCTGTCAGCTGAACTCCACACACACACATACACACACACACTCACACACATACACACACACACCTACAGCTGGGGGTTTTATCTGTCAGCTGAACTCTACATACACACTCTACAGCTGTGGGTTGTATCTGTCAGCTGAACTCTACACACACACACTCTACAGCTGGGGGATGTAAACAGTGCTCGTCTAGTGTTTGAAGACGTGCAATAATCAAACACGGAAAGTGGAATCTGTCAGCTGGACGAGGATACAATCACAAGTGGCTGGATGGGTTGGGGGAGGTAGTCATGGTCAACACACACACACACACACACGCACACATACACGCACGCACACACACACACACAGACACTCTCTCTCTCTCTCTCTCTCTCTCTCTCTCTCTCACACCGAATAAACACTGATACAATTATATAAAAAGACATTGAAATGACACTGACAAAGTGTATGTGTGTGTGTGTGTGTGAGTGTGTGTATGACTGTGTGCATGACTGTGTGTGTGAGTGAGTGTATGTGTGATTGTGTGTGAGTGTTTGAGAATGCATATGTACATGTGTGTATGTGACTGTGTGCGTAAGTGTGTGTGTGTGAGTGCGTGTGTGTGTGAGTGCGTGTGTGTGTGTGTATGAAAGTGTGCATGTGTGAGTGTGTATGAGTGTGTTTGTTAATGTGTGTGAGTGTGTATGTGAGTGAGTGAATGTGTGAGTGAGTGTGTCTGTGTGTTGGTGTGTGTATGTGGTATGTATGTGTGTGAGTGTGAGTGAGTGTGGGTGAGTCTGTGTGTGTGAGTGAGTGTGTGTGTGAGTGAGTGTGTGAGTGAAAGAGTGTGTGAGCGAATGTGGGTATGAGTATGTGTGTGTGTGTGAGTGTGGGTGAGTCTGTGTGTTTGAGTGAGTGTGTTGTGTGAGAGTGAGTGTGTGTGTGTGTGCGAGTGTGGGTATGAGTGTGTATGTGTGAGTCAGTGTGTGTGTGAGAGTTAGTGTCTATGAGTGAGTGTGTGGGTGTGTATGTGTGTCAGTATGTGTGTGTGTGTGAGTGTTTGAATGGGTGTGTATGTGTGGGGTGTTATTAAAAACCCGTATCCAGGCCTCAAGAAGTGAGTGCATGGTGCGAGCCTTAGATGTGTATGCGCCAGTGGGTGCCCCATCAGTGATGTGCTCACAATCACACCGCCCTATATGTGTATCCGCCGGTGGGTGCCCCATCAGTGATGTGCTCACAATCACACCGCCCTAGATGTGTATGCGCCGGTGGGTGCCCCATCAGTGATGTGCTCACAATCACACCGCCCTAGATGTGTATGCGCCGGTGGGTGCCCCATCAGTGATGTGCTCACAATCACACCACCCTAGATGTGTGTGCGCCGGTGGGTGCCCCATCAGTGATGTGCTCACAATCACACCGCCCTAGATGTGTGTGCGCCAGTGGGTGCCCCATCAGTGATGTGCTCACAATCACACCGCCCTAGATGTGTGTGCGCCAGTGGGTGCCCCATCAGTGATGTGCTCACAATCACACCGCCCTATATATGTATGCGCCAGTGGGTGCCCCATCAGTGATGTGCTCACAATCACACCGCCCTAGATGTGTATGCGCCAGTGGGTGCCCCATCAGTGATGTGCTCACAATCACACCGCCCTATATGTGTATCCGCCGGTGGGTGCTCCATCAGTGATGTGCTCACAATCACACCGCCCTAGATGTGTATGCGCCAGTGAGTGCCCCATCAGTGATGTGCTCACAATCACACCGCGCTAGATGTGTATGCGCCAGTGGGTGCCCCATCAGTGATGTGCTCACAATCACACCGCCCTAGATGTGTGTGCGCCAGTGGGTGCCCCATCAGTGATGTGCTCACAATCACACCGCCCTAGATGTGTGTGCGCCAGTGGGTGCCCCATCAGTGATGTGCTCACAATCACACCGCGCTAGATGTGTATGCGCCAGTGGGTGCCCCATCAGTGATGTGCTCACAATCACACCGCCCTAGATGTGTGTGCGCCAGTGGGTGCCCCATCAGTGATGTGCTCACAATCACACCGCCCTAGATGTGTGTGCGCCAGTGGGTGCCCCATCAGTGATGTGCTCACAATCACACCGCCCTAGATGTGTGTGCGCCAGTGGGTGCCCCATCAGTGATGTGCTCACAATCACACCGCCCTAGATGTGTGTGCGCCAGTGGGTGCCCCATCAGTGATGTGCTCACAATCACACCGCCCTAGATGTGTGTGCGCCAGTGGGTGCCCCATCAGTGATGTGCTCACAATCACACCGCCCTAGATGTGTGTGCGCCAGTGGGTGCCCCATCAGTGATGTGCTCACAATCACACCGCCCTATATGTGTGTGCGCCAGTGGGTGCCCCATCAATGATGTGCTCACAATCACACCGCCCTAGATGTGTGTGCGCCAGTGGGTGCCCCATCAATGATGTGCTCACCGGGCTATAGACTACAGACACGCTAACCCGATGGTTCTCAAACGGTGGGGGGGGGGGGGGGGAAATTTAGGGTTTGGGGGGGGGGGGGATTAAGATTATTTCAAGATCGTGTTAATACAAGAACCAATTACTTGATATTGTTTTTCCTAACATACTTTACGGTTCTGTACTTCTCGCCGTTCTGAAATTCGTTTTAGTCCCGCAAATCACGTTTTATGTAGACGTCTAGACTTGTTCCAGTAAGTATTATTAAATTTAACTTCCACTTTACGTGTATACTGTGTAGAGGTGACAGGGGGGGGGGGGAGGGAGAAGTTATAGGGAGGAAATATGTAAAAGGAAGGGAGGGGGGGGGGGTGGAACGACATTCTGAACTATGGTGAAGGAGGGGAGCATGAGCCAAAAAAAAAAGAAGGTTGAGAACCACTGCATTAGTCTTTACAGCAGCGGGCTACAGGCCATAGGCAGATAGGTCATCACCCTGATGATTGATTGTTGGAGACTAGTGTCATGGATTGTTCCCACGATGATTGATTGTTGGAGACTAGTGTCATGGATTGTCCTCTGATGATTGATTGTTGGAGACTAGTGTCAGGGATTGTCCTCTGATGATTGATTGTTGGAGACTAGTGTCAGGGATTGTCATCTGATGATTGATTGTTGGAGACTAGTGTCAGGGATTGTCCTCTGATGATTGATTGTTGGAGACTAGTGTCAGGTATTGTCCTCTGATGATTGATTGTTGGAGACTAGTGTCAGGGATTGTCCTCTGATGATTGATTGTTGGAGACTAGTGTCATGGATTGTCCTCTGAAGATTGATTGTTGGAGACTAGTGTCAGGGATTGTCCTCTGATGATTGATTGTTGGAGACTAGTGTCATGGATTGTTCTCTGATGACTGATTGTTGGAGACTAGTGTCAGGGATTGTCCTCTGATGATTGATTGTTGGAGACTAGTGTCAGGGATTGTCCTCTGATGATTGATTGTTGGAGACTAGTGTCATGGATTGTCCTCTAATGATTGATTGTTGGAGACTAGTGTCAGGGATTGTCCTCTGATGATTGATTGTTGGAGACTAGTGTCAGGGATTGTCCTCTGATGATTGATTGTTGGAGACTAGTGTCAGGGATTGTCATCTGATGATTGATTGTTGGAGACTAGTGTCAGGGATTGTCCTCTGATGATTGATTGTTGGAGACTAGTGTCAGGTATTGTCCTCTGATGATTGATTGTTGGAGACTAGTGTCAGGGATTGTCCTCTGATGATTGATTGTTGGAGACTAGTGTCATGGATTGTCCTCTGAAGATTGATTGTTGGAGACTAGTGTCAGGGATTGTTGGTGACTGGTATAAGGGATTGTTCCCACGATGACTGATTGTTGGAGACTAGTGTCAGGGATTGTTGGTGACTGGTATAAGGGATTGTTCCCACGATGACTGATTGTTGGAGACTAGTGTCAGGGATTGTCCACATTCAGGGATTGTTCCCACAATGATTGATTGTTGGAGACTAGTGTCAGGGATTGTCCACATTCAGGGATTGTTCCCACGATGACTGATTGTTGGAGACTAGTATCATGGATTGTTCCCACGATGATTGATTGTTGGAGACTAGTGTCAGGGATTGTCCACATTCAGGGATTGTTCCCACGATGATTGATTGTTGGAGACTAGTGTCAGGGATTGTCCACATTCAGGGATTGTTCCCACGATAACTGATTGTTGGAGACTAGTATCATGGATTGTTCCCACGATGACTGATTGTTGGAGACTAGTATCATGGATTGTCCTCTGATGATTGATTGTTGGAGACTAGTGTCAGGGATTGTCCACATTCAGGGATTGTTCCCACGATGATTGATTGTTGGAGACTAGTGTCAGGGATTGTCCACATTCAGGGATTGTTCCCACGATGACTGATTGTTGGAGACTAGTGTCAGGGATTGTCCACATTCAGGAATTGTTCCCACGATGATTGATTGTTGGAGACTAGTGTCAGGGATTGTCCACATTCAGGGATTGTTCACACGATGACTGATTGTTGGAGACTAGTATCATGGATTGTTCCCACGATGACTGATTGTTCAGGGATTGTTCCCACGATGATTGATTGTTGGAGACTAGTGTCAGGGATTGTCCACATTCAGGGATTGTTCCCACGATGATTGATTGTTGGAGACTAGTGTCAGGGATTGTCCACATTCAGGGATTGTTCCCACGATGACTGATTGTTGGAGACTAGTATCATGGATTGTTCCCACGATGACTGATTGTTGGAGACTAGTATCAGGGATTGTCCTCTGATGATTGATTGTTGGAGACTAGTGTCAGGGATTGTCCACATTCAGGGATTGTTCCCACGATGACTGATTGTTGGAGACTAGTATCATGGATTGTCCTCTGATGACTGATTGTTGGAGACTAGTATCATGGATTGTCCTCTGATGATTGATTGTTGGAGACTAGTGTCAGGGATTGTTCCCACGATGACTGATTGTTGGAGACTAGTATCAGGGATTGTCCTCTGATGATTGATTGTTGGAGACTAGTGTCAGGGATTGTCCACATTCAGGGATTGTTCCCA
Source organism: Cepaea nemoralis (assembly GCA_014155875.1). NCBI lineage: Eukaryota > Metazoa > Mollusca > Gastropoda > Stylommatophora > Helicidae > Cepaea > Cepaea nemoralis. The sequence goes on from JACEFZ010012704.1 coordinate 33,074, forward strand.
CGATGATTGATTGTTGGAGACTAGTGTCAGGGATTGTCCACATTCAGGGATTGTTCCCACGATGATTGATTGTTGGAGACTAGTGTCAGGGATTGTCCACATTCAGGGATTGTTCCCACGATGACTGATTGTTGGAGACTAGTATCATGGATTGTTCCACGAGACTGATTGTTGGAGACTAGTATCAGGGATTGTCCTCTGATGATTGATTGTTGGAGACTAGTGTCAGGGATTGTCCACATTCAGGGATTGTTCCCACGATGACTGATTGTTGGAGACTAGTATCATGGATTGTCCTCTGATGACTGATTGTTGGAGACTAGTATCATGGATTGTCCTCTGATGATTGATTGTTGGAGACTAGTGTCAGGGATTGTCCACATTCAGGGATTGTTCCCACGATGACTGATTGTTGGAGACTAGTATCATGGATTGCCCTCTGATGACTGATTGTTGGAGACTAGTATCATGGATTGTCACATGCTGACTGATTGTTGGAGACTAGTATCACGGATTGTCCTCTGATGACTGATTGTTGGAAACTAGTATCAGGGATTATACTCTGATAACTGATTGTTGGAGACTAGTATCACGGATTGTCCTCTGATGACTGATTGTTGGAGACTAGTATCAAGGATTGTCCTCTGATGACTGATTGTTGGAGACTAGTATCAGGGATTGTCCACATTCAGGGATTGTTCCCACGATGACTGATTGTTGGAGACTAGTATCATGGATTGTACTCTGATGACTGATTGTTGGAGACTAGTATCATGGATTGTCCTCTGATGACTGATTGTTGGAGACTAGTATCAGGGATTGTCCACATTCAGGGATTGTTCCCACGATGACTGATTGTTGGAGACTAGTATCAGGGATTGTCCACATTCAGGGATTGTTCCCACGATGACTGATTGTCGGAGACTAGTATCAGGGATTTTCCACATTCAGGGATTGTCCCCACGATGACTGATTGTTGGAGACTAGTATCAGGGATTGTCCTATGGTGATTGATTGTTGGAGACTAGTATCAGGGATTGTCCACATTCAGGGATTGTCCCCACGATGACTGATTGTTGGAGACTAATATCAATGATTGTTCTCTGATGACTGATAGTTGGAGACTAGTATCAGGGATTTTCCCCTGGTGATTCTTCTTCTTCTTCGTTCATCCAGAGTTTTTTTTCGGACGTGATTGCGTTGTGCCTGTTTACAGCAGAGCTGCGTTCTTGCGCCGTTAGGCCGACCCATCCGACTTCTGCGGGCATTTGTTGACCGGGTTAACCTTCCCGGGGGTTTCTTAGGACGTTAGACTCTCACTATTGTGGTGTTATCTCCCAACCCAGCTGGCCCATATAGAACAGCCAAAGGCATCCTGGTCGGCCCTCAAGGGAAGGCAGGGGCAGACCATGGGCATTCCCCGCCATCCAAGGAGGCTTCCATAATTGTAGAGCCGACACACAGCACTCTGGTACTGGGCTCACCCAAGGAATCGTCACGTCCTGCACATGGCTGCTTAGCCTCACTTCCGTATATTGGGCCTTCCGTTCACCATAGGCTGTTCTTCCAGAAGCCAGAAGAATGCAGTTTGCAGATGACATCCAGACAGTGAGCTTTCGATTCGGACTTTCCACGTAATGGATTTGCTATCCAAGCAATATTCCATTTTGTGCCACTAGGACACTTTCCACCTTTTTTGAAGCCCACAAAGTGAGCTTTCGATTCGGACTTTCCACGTAATGGATTTGCTATCCAAGCAATATTCCATTTCATGCCTCTGGGAGGCTTGTGTAACCGACATGCCTGTGGTATGAAGTGTGACAGTCTAAATACTTCTTCATGTACATTTAAATGTCAACCTGAATACAGTTAAAGTAAGCTGCAGTCGACTTGAGCTTGTTGATATCTCCATAGAGCTTGTCCTCGAATGAAGCAGGTGTGGGCCAAAATATCTTTCTCTGTTCTGCATATATTGGGCACTCTTGCAGCAAATGTTTAGCTGTCATTTTACCAGTTCCACAATTACATTCATCTGTATCTCCTATCTTTAGTTTGTTGAACAAGTGGTATTTCAACCTGTTGTGTCCTGTGCGGAGTCTGAAGATTGCTACTTGTTCTCTTCGGTCGAGTTTGTAATATGCATCATCCTTCTGGTGGCCTGGATGCTCTGATTCCCATTTGGTTCTTCTTCTTCTTCTTCTTCGTTCATCCGGAGTTTTTTTTCGGATGTGATTGCGTTGTGCCTGTTTACAGCAGAGCTGCGTTCTTGCGCCGTTAGGCCGACACATCCGACTTCTGCGGGCATTTGTTGACCGGGTTAACCTTCCCGGATTTGGTTCTATAAGTGCTTTTTATCAACCTCTTTGCCTCATTATAGGTTATGTCTATGTCAGGCTGTGGTAGTCGTCCGCCCTCTTTTGCCAGTCTGTCAGCCTCTTCATTTCCAGGTATACTGCAATGTGATGGGATCCACTGTATTACAACTTTTTTGGATTTCTGGCATAGACCATGGAGTGCTGCTCTTAGGTCAGCTATTTCTGTGCTGTTATTGCTCTTCAGTATTGAGACAGCTGACTTTGCATCTGTAAAGATAGCTATTTGCGTCTCTTTATTTTCCTCCATTAAGAGCATTTCTGCTGCAATTTTCAGAGCCTCTACCTCCGCTTTGAAGTTACTTGAAAACTTTCCAGTTGCCACTGAATGTGTTTTATTCACTCCATTTTTTAAATTTAGGAGAATTCCTCCTCCTCCATTCTCTACTGAATTTTTGGCTGATCCATCTGTATATGCATGGGTCCAATTGCTGCTTGGGTAATGTTCTTTTATGTAGTTTAGGGTTATTTCTCTTCTTTCGGTTTCATGCTGAGTGTTCTTTTTCTCAATACCAGGAATGTTTTCTATCATCTCAGGCAGTTGCTGCTGTCTCCAAGCTGGGAACTTGTCTGCATTGTAAATGGGCTTGACTGTTGATATGTTAAGTATGGGATCTGCCCTAATCTTTCGTTTTGCAGTTTCTACAAAGTTGCTACGCTTCAGTCTTCCCTTTCCAAAACCACTAAACCTTTTATACATAGGGTGGTCTGTCAATCTTCTAAATTTTTCAGCTTGTTGCTGGGCTCTGCTATCTCTTCTATCCTGCATTGGTTGTAAACAAGTGATCTTTTCTAATTCATTAATAGGCGTTGTCTTCAGGCTTCCAGTTATGATTCGCATTCCTTGATTTTGGACTCTACTTATTTTGTTAAAGTTTGACTTAGCTGCTGTTGCCCAAGCTGCAATGCCATATTCCAGTACTGGCCTCACCCGTCCAGTATATAACTTCTTGAGAACTTTCTCATCTGCTCCCCACGTTGTACCAGCAAGCTTTTTCATGATTGCCATTCTCTGCCTTGCTCTTGTTCGATTTTTCTCAACCTGTGTCTTCCATGTCAGGCGACGATCAAAGGTGACTCCTAGATAGTTTGGATTTTCTTCATGGCGCAATATTCTTCCATTCAATACCAGCTTAGGTTGCTGAGTTTTAGTTGAGAGGGAGAACACTGTGCATGTTGTTTTCTCCTCACTTATCTTCACTAGCCATGATTTTGACCAGTCCTCTAGCGCTAATAGGGCTTGCTGTATTCTGCTGTTAGCTGTACTAATATATTCTTCAGATGTCCATATGGCTAGGTCATCTGCAAAGGATGATGTGTGTACTCTGGCTGGAAAATTTTCCGTGATGTCGTTTATATATGCTAGGAATAATGTTGGTGAAAGAACTCCTCCTTGGGGGACACCTTGCTCCAACAGCATCATTTTGCTGGTTTGTCCTTGTACTTTTGTCCTAGCAGTTCTGTTCTCAAGGTAGTGGCTGATCCATTTGTACATTTTCCCACAAACATGCATTTTTTGCAGTTTTACTTTCAGTCCTTCCTTCCATACTTTATCAAATACTTTTTCTAAATCTATCCAGACCGCTAGTGTGTGCTTTTTCTCTTGGAAGGCATCCTCTATTTCCTGAGCTATGTAGGTTATTTGATCTTCAGTGGATCTGTACTTTCTGAATCCTGCTTGGTGTGGTGTTAAGAGTTGGTTTTCTTCCAGATGCCATGTTAGCCTGCCATTGATAATGCGTTCCATTAATTTTCCTACACAGCTAAGAAGACTGATAGGTCGATAGCCATTTGGTTCTTCCAGGTCTTTTCCTTTCTTTGGGACTGGTATTAGTATAGCTTCCTTCCATGCCTGTGGGACTATTCCCCTATTCCAGCTGTAATTTAGGACTGCTAGTAGTTTCTTTTTTGCCTTAGTGCCTAGTCCTATTAGCATTTCATTTGTGATTCCATCCTTTCCTGGAGATGTCTTCTTTTTTAGGGTATTCATTGCCTGTTCCATTTCTTCCATTGTTAGATTTGCCATCATATATTCTGCTGCTGTCTCTGTATATCTATGATGTATCTGTTTATCTTTGATTGCTTTCTTCTGTTCGGCTGTAATATCAATGTGGTTTGCACTGGCATAGTGTTCCATTAGTGCATTTGCAGCCTTTTTTCCTGTAAGCAAGGCATTTCCTTGTTTAATTGTTATTTGTTTGTTTCTAGGTCCTTCATTGTTCATGGCTTTCACTAGTTTCCATAGTTTGTTTCCATCCCTGTCAAAATTCAGGTTTTCTGTTTTTTCCCTCCAACAATCTCTTGTTGTTTGATTTACTGTTCTTTTATATTTTGCTGAGATGGCTTTGAGAGAGATGTTCGCTTCAGTTGTTTGTTCTCTCTCTGCGGTCTTCCTAGCAACTTCAACTTTGTCCTCCAAAATTTGTAGTTCCTCAGTCCAGTATGGTTTGTAATTTTTCCTCGCTCATCTTGGAATAGACTCAGTGGCCGCCTGTATTATTGCTCTGTTTAGACTTTCCACCATTTGCTTCATGTTGCCATATCGTGTATTTATGTTTTCACAATATTTGTCTGTTAGTATGGCAAATCTGTCCCAATCTGCTCGTTTGTAATTCCAGCGGGGCAAAGGCTTTTGCTCCTGTGGAACATACTCCATATTTATTACAAGCTTGATTGGTCTGTGGTCACTACCTGCTAATTGGTCAAGCACATGGCGATCGATTTTGTGGAGGATGTCTCCTGTGCAGAAAGCTAAGTCTGGAGTAGAAGTGGTAATCCATCTTCTGGAGTAGAAGCTCGGTGTGTCATCCGCTTTGTTGTGTAGATGGAGATTTGAGTCTATTTCCCAGTCCTCCACTTCATCTCCTCTTTTGTCAGTATCTGGGTATCCCCATCTTTCTGAACGGCTATTAAAGTCTCCGACAACAATGCAATTTGTGTCAGTTATTTTCATGTTTGAGAGTGTAAGATCCTTATCTGCCGGGCTATACAGATTGTAAATTCTTATTTTCATGTCCTTTATCATTATATCAACACCTATAATTTCCGTTTGGTTGTCAGAGATCACAGATACTTCGCTGCAAGGTATTGTATTTCGTGTAAGTATTAGAACTCCTCCTTTGTGTCCTTCGCGGTCGAAACGTGTGGCCTGATATCCCTCGACTGAAAATGTGCGATTGGCGTTGAGGTGTGTCTCTTGAATGCATGCCACATCTATTCTATCTTTATGAAGACGCTGTGTTAGGGAGGCTTTCTTGTTATAAACTCCTTCGGCATTCCATTGTAGTATGTTGAGTGTCCGGGGTGTTTGGACAATAGCTCTTAACCTACTCCTCTGTGCCTTGACTCCACAGCACAGGGGAAGGTGACCACCAGTAGTCATGGGTGGACCCCCTCGAGGCAGGGGGCCCGGCACTATCACCGCCTGATGGGACTTCACGGGATTAGCACCATAACGATTAATTTTCATCTGTGGCATCATGAAATGATAAAGTTACGTTGCACTTCTTTGTCAAGCCTGTGGCTCAGTACATCCGATTTCGACAAGCATTTGTTCGGGATGCTTTCCCTAGCCTTTGACTGTCCCCAGCCTACCTACAAGGCAGCAGGTTTTACGTTGCACTGCTTTGTCAAGCCTGTGGCTCAGTACATCCGATTTCGAAAAGCATGTATTCGGGGTGCTTTCCCTAGCCTTTGACTGCCCCCAGTCTACCTACAAGGCAGCAGGTTTGTGTGTCTCTTCGTCTGGTCCCTCTCCCTTGACCTGTCCGATATGGGTGACCCTACCAGTAGCTGTGCTACCGTCGGCATAGCTCTTGGGGTCATTGGGACGCACAAGCCCCTCTACCTCGTCAAGGTGGACGCCCTGGTGATTGATTGTTGGAGGCTAGTATCAGGGATTGTCCTCTGATGACTGATTGTTGGAGGCTAGTATCAGGGATTGTCCTCTGATGACTGATTGTTGGAGGCTAGTATCATGGATTGTCCCCTGCTGACTGATTGTTGGAGACTAGTATCACGGATTGTCCTCTGATGACTGATTGTTGGAGACTAGTATCAGGGATTGTCCTCTGATGACTGATTGTTGGAGACTAGTATCAGGGATTGTCCACATTCAGGGATTGTTCCCACGATGACTGATTGTTGGAGACTAGTATCATGGATTGTACTCTGATGACTGATTGTTGGAGACTAGTATCAGGGATTGTCCACATTCAGTGATTGTTCCCACGATGACTGATTGTTGGAGACTAGTGTCAGGGATTGTCCACATTCAGGGATTGTTCCCACGATGACTGATTGTTGGAGACTAGTATCAGGGATTGTCCACATTCAGGGATTGTTCCCACGATGACTGATTGTTGGAGACTAGTATCAGGGATTGTCCTATGGTGATTGATTGCTGGAGACTAGTATCAGGGATTGTCCACATTCAGGGATTGTCCCCACGATGACTGATTGTTGGAGACTAATATCAATGATTGTCCTCTGATGACTGATAGTTGGAGACTAGTATCAGGGATTTTCCCCTGGGGATTGATTGTTGGAGACTAGTATCAGGGATTGTCCCCTGATGACTGATTGTTGGAGACTAGTATCAGGGATTGTCCCTGATGACCGATTGTTGGAGACTAGTATCAGAGATTGTTGGTGACTGGTATAAGGGATTGTCCCCTGATGACTGATTGTTGGAGACCGGTATTAGGGATTGTTCTCTGATGACTGATTGTTGGAGACTAGTATCAGGGATTGCCCCTGGTGATTGATTGTTGGAGACTAGTATCAGGGAGTGTCCCATGGTATTTGATTTTTGGAGACTAATATCAGGGATTGTCCCATGAAGACTTAGTGTTGGAGACTAGTATCCCGGATTGTTTCCTGGTGATTGATTGTTGGAGACTAGTATCAGGGATTGTCCCCTGGTGATTGATTGTTGGAGACTAATATCAGGTATGTCCCCTGATGATGATTGTTGGAGACTGGTATCAAGTGATTGTCCCCTGATGATTGATTGTTGGAGACTAGTATCAGGAATTGTCCCCTGGTGATTGATTGTTGGAGACTAGTATGAGACTAGTATCGAATATTGTCCCTTGGTGATTGATTGTTGGACACTAGTATGAGATTGTTTCCTGGTGATTGATTGTTGGAGACTAGAATCAGGTATTGTCCCATGATGACTGATTGTTGGAGACTAGTATCAGTGATTGTTTCCTGGTGATTGATTGTTGGAGACTAGTATCAGGTATGTCCCCTGATGATTGATTGTTGGAGACTAGTATCAGGTGATTGTCCCCTGATGATTGATTGTTGGAGACTAGTATCAGGTATTGTCCCATGATATCTGATTGGAGACTAGTATCAGGGATTGTCTCCTGGTGACTGATTGTTGGAGACTAGTATCAGGGATTGTCCTCTGATGACTGATTGTTGGAGACTAGTATCAGGAATTGTCCTCTGATGACTGATTGTTGGAGACTAGTATCAGGTATTGTCCCATGATATCTGATTGGAGACTAGTATCAGGGATTGTCTCCTGGTGACTGATTGTTGGAGACTAGTATCAGGTATTGTTTCCCGGTGATTGATTGTTGGAGACTAGTATCAGGGATTGTCCCCTGGTGATTGATTGTTGGAGACTAGTATCAGGGATTGTCCTCTGATGACTGATTGTTGGAGACTAGTATCAGGAATTGTCCTCTGATGACTGATTGTTGGAGACTAGTATCAGGAATTGTCCTCTGATGACTGATTGTTGGAGACTAGTATCATGGATTGTCCTCTGATGACTGATTGTTGGAGACTAGTATCAGGGATTGTTTCCTGGTGATTGATTGTTGGAGACTAGTATCAGGGATTGTCCCCTGGTGATTGATTGTTGGAGACTAGTATCAGGGATTGTCTCCTGGTGATTGACTGGTTTGCAGACTCTACACATTATGCCTTATGTTGTGAGGGAGCCAGTGACCATCCAAGAAGACATGGACCTTCAGACAAGTGTCATAGTAATCTAACGCATGCTGCAACACGAGTACAACAATCTAGAAACGCAGACACGTTCCCTCACGGTTGTAAGAGGTGAGGTAACACATTCCCTTCCTCCTGAGATGTCTTCCTCTAATTGCATGTGTAATCAGGCACATGGTCAACCACTGAAACCATGAGCCCTGGGGTCCAGCTGGACAAACAAGGGGTGGGTAGGGGGTGTGGGTGGCACTCTTGGTCCAAGAGGCGTTCCAGTGACCCCTAATTGTGGTTGTGGTTGGCTGGTAAACAAGAAGAGAGGCACACACAACCTGAGACAGCGGCAACCCGCAGTTACACCGCACGCCCTACGCCAAGGACAGGAAACAGTGACAGACCGGCCCGTTTGACAGGACAAGGATGAATGAAGGGCAAACAAATTATAAAACAAGCGCGGGTTCATCGTATCTCTGCCACAGTTCACCCTAGCCCCCTGGTCGATGGTGTGCCAGCAGTCTTGGGCTGTCATCTAGCCTGCTCACATATAGGCCTACTGGAAGTTGGCAGCAGTTACTTGATTATATCGTCAACTGGAACATCGTTGTTTCTATTTCTTGTTGATTGAGAACTGGAAATTTACCGAGAGGAACCATAAACACACACACACACATACACACACACACACACACACACACACACACACGCACGCACACACACACACACACACACACACGCACACACACGCACGCCGACAAATCTTAAGGTATTTAGCAAGCCCAGGTCTTAATTTGATCGGTGACGTCACGTGACTCTCATTTAACAGGCAGCGCCGCCTACAGGTCAGCTCAGTCGTCATGGCGTCCAGCAAAGTGAACAAGCAGGTAAGGAGACTTTGTGAGGGCTTTCTCTCTATCCCTCGGTCTTCTGTCCCTCGTCAGTGGCTTCGCTGTCTAGTCATTAGTGTGCTAGCTTTTGTTTTAGTTAAATTGTGTGATTCTGCCCGTGATTTCTCGTGTCAATACCAAATATAGCCACGACCAGTGACCAGCCATAGCCGAGCCCAAGAACGGTTATCTTATCGCCATCATTTCCTTATCTGTAGACCCGAGGACAAGCCGGTCCCCGACATGTGCGGCCTTCCAGCCGGGCGCAGATCTTCTAGCAGGAGTGTTTCCACACACAAGTAGATGCTCTAGTATGTCAGAATGTGCCACAGAACTGAGATTGTCTCCGTGCAGGACCCGCCGGTGATAAATATTTATAAGCTATGTTGGGGCTGGCTAGAGGACATTTAATTAATTTAGAGGTGACTGCAGCAACAGAGACCGTGTGAATACCGTTCTCCCTGCCTTGTCGGTGTCTGGGCGCTTGCCAGGTTGGCATGATTGGAGTCACATTTGTGAATCGTTACAATTAGCTGCACATGTTTTATTAACATTAAAGTAATATCAGTAATGTATGAGAGAATGGAATGCATATCTGTCCTGGGGGTCACCTTATTTGGGATTCGACCCCTGCCCAGGCAGTCCTGTTGTATTAGTATGTATACTATTGGGGCAGCTTGTCTCCAGCATGGGTTAGTTTCTGTAGCCAGATACAAGATCAAGTCCAAGGTGTATGTAGCTGGTGTGGTCTTCGTGAAGACATACATTCTGTAGTCCACTGGTGAATGGGTGTAGTTTATCCATGGAATGAATGGCATCCTGTCCATGGAAGGTGGTAGAATCAAGAGTCATTGGATGTGGGGTCACAGCTGTCAAATACTGGAACTTTTATCAGCTTAAGGCCAACATAGCCAGACGGAAGTTGAGATCAAGAGGTTTTTAAGCAGCATTTGTTGTAGAACCAAGTGGAAACTCCAGCAACCAGGCCTCCAGATGATGATGTGACTAACTCCAGCCAAGGGATCAAGTTGCAATGTACAGACTTTACACAAGCCATGACAGGCTGAAATATGGCAGGTTTGGTCATGATTTTCAAATTATTTACTGAGACCACCACAGACAGATAGGCCTTGAAAAACCAAATCTAATGGTACCCCAGTGATGCCTCTATGTCAGTTCTAAGCAGAAATATTCACATTTGAGTGTCGGTGTCTCGAACAAATAAATTAACACGATTCCCTGTAATTTTGGAGTTCTCCAGTGTGTCTCAGTATTTCCACTGCTAGACTGTGAGATTGTCTCAAACGGGTCATAGACGGATATGAAATCTGACTTCAGAAATATGTTCTGTCATGTTAAATGATAAAAAAATAGTAAAAGTATACAAATAAATTATTAATAATCTTTAAACTTGTATTCTCTTTAACTGTAGTAGTTCAAATTGCACGTTTTGACCCTCGATATTCACGTTGGCCGCCATCTTGACTTTCCATTTACAAAGTTGAAACATCCCCACAGAAATATCTTTTTTATACTACAGGTGGAAGACGGTTGGCGATGAAACCCTCCAAATATATGTAAAAATGGGTGCAGAATTTGAAAATCCATCTAAAAATAGAGATTAATTTATACAAGCTCTAGAAAATAAAATCATTGCTGGTCTGCTGCCTGCACAGCCAAGCTTACGAGTCGGCCTGCTCCTCTTACACCTGCACAGCCAAGCTCACGAGTCGGCCTGCTCCCCTTAAACCTGCGTGCCCTGGCACAAAAATGACATTAAGTCTTGATCTCTGAAAAGATTTAAGCTATTGCCTTCTGGCCCAGCCCATCTGAATGTTTCTGAGCATACTTGTGTAGTTGCTGAAACAACATGCATGTTTGTGAGTGCCATGACCTCCAATTTTAAACTGCTTGTAGTCATGGCGAAAGCTACGCTGTTTCAACAGAACTTCCATTTCATAATTGTGTTCATAAATGGTTCTGTGACGTAGTGTTCATGAACGGTTCTGTGACAGACAGACATAATTTATGAGCTGGGTAAATGCAGAGACAGAATACATGGTCTAGGTGGATAACACACAATCTGTGGGATAGATGGATAACAGACACAATCTGTGGGATAGATGGATAACAACACAATCTGTTGACTAGGTGGATTAGGTGGACACAATCTATGGGATAAATGGATCATATATAACACAATCTGGATAACATAATCAATGGGATATTTGGATAACATACAATCGGTGGGATAGATGGATAATACACAATCTGTGGGATAGATGGATAACATACACAATATGTGGGATAGATGGATAACATACACAATGTGTGGTATAGATGGATAGCAGACACAATATGTGGGAAAGATGGATAACATAAACAATATGTGGAATCGATGAAATCAAAGAAGGATGCAGGAAATATAAACCTAGATGTGGCTGTACTTGAATCAGATCAGGAAATAGCCAGCTAGATGTGGCTATACTTGAATCAGATCAGGAAATAGCCAGCTAGATCTGGCTATACTTGAATCAGATCAGGAAATAGCCAGCTAGATCTGGCTATACTTGAATCAGATCAGGAAATAGCCAGCTAGATGTGGCTGTACTTGAATCAGATCAGGTAATAGCCAGCTAGATGTGGCTATACTTGAATCAGATCAGGTAATAGCCAGCTAGATCTGGCTATACTTGAATCAGATCAGGAAATAGCCAGCTAGATGTGGCTATACTTGAATCAGATCAGGAAATAGCCAGCTAGATGTGGCTATACTTGAATCAGATCAGGAAATAGCCAGCTAGATGTGGCTGTACTTGAATCAGATCAGGTAATAGCCAGCTAGATGTGGCTATACTTGAATCAGATCAGGAAATAGCCAGCTAGATGTGGCTATACTTGAATCAGATCAGGTAATAGCCAGCTAGATGTGGCTATACTTGAATCAGATAAGGAAACTAGAGATAAAGACGCCATGGCTGAACAGCACAGATACAATGCCATAGAAATAACTGCACTGTAGGCGAACAATGGCAAATGCTGAAGGAGTCAGCCCAACAGACACTAATGGAAATATCAGAAATAAAATTGACTTCGAAAATAATGGTATGCAGAGGAAATTCTACAACTGATGGATTTAAGGAGAAATAGTAAAAAAATGAATATAAATATAAAATAATATACATAGAGAAATAGTCTTAGGTATCAGACATCGCACAAGTAGTTTAAAAATTAAAGAAAGCAACATATTAATGGACAAAGAAAAGATCATTGAAAGATGGACAGAATATAAAAGGTATATGATGGCAGGTCAGAAACAAATAGTTAGGATCAATGTGAAGGCCACCAGTGCTGAAAGCAGAAGTTGAAGTTGTGATACAGCACAAGAGTTGTGATACAACACAAGAGTTGTGATACAACACCAGAGAAAAGGTCAATCCCAGGGCCTGGTAACATCAGTGTCGAAGGAATTAAAGCGGTTCTGGGTATAGAAGTGATCTAAAACAGTGGATATATACCAGATGATCTCTGGAAGTCTATTGTCACTGCTCTACCGGGGAAATCTGGGGCCACGGATTGTGGAGAACATCGCACAATTTGAGTCATGACTAAAACACTGAGGATAATTATGATCAGTGTGGGTTTGTGGAAGGTAAAGGCACAAACATCGCCATATACATCTTGAGAACATTAACGGAAAGAATAATTTAAATGAAATAGATCTGTAGTTGTGCTTTATTGACTACAATAAGCCATTTAATGTGGTAAAACAGGAAGAAATGATTACAATGTTGGGAATGTTAAACATTGATGGTGAAGATCTAAGCATAAAAGAGAACATGTATTGGAACAAAGAGCAGCCATCAGAATTGACAACACATGAAAGAAGGTGTTAGACAGGACTGAGGCTTGTTAACGCAGTTCATGAGCCACTTACCAGGCGTTTGAAACGCCGCCGCGACCGATTTGTGCAGCAGACCGTGTCGCATTGTGTTATAACGTGCTGGTATGGGCGCTGGTCGTTCAGAAAGCAATGGCAAACTACTGAACATAAAATTTGTTTAGTACATAACAGCAGCTGAAAAATGCTGGTGTTGACTGCAAACGTCCTGTAAGGGATATGCAACATTAAAAAAAAAAAATGCAATGTGTACAGCAAAATAATAATGGGATCCATTCAAAACATGCCAGGAATATCAGTTGGCGGGCATTACATTAACAACCTGCGATGATGACATGGTTTTGGTTACTGAAATTAATAGGTAGTTACACGAGAGATGTGTAACATTGTAACAGAAAGTCAAAGGACGTAGTCAGAACAAGATAAGTAATGGTAATTACAAAGAAGGAAGAAACGAACGATCTTTATTTTAAAAGGGTTAAGAAAACAGGATGCTGTAAATGGTGGTGATCATGGCTGAATGGATAAGACCGCTGGCTCTGAAACATCCATTGTGCTGATACAGAGTAGTGGGTTCAACACCTACACCAGACAGCTGGACTCAAATGTTGACTTCTCATCCATCACTTGGGGACGTCAAGAGTGGATTCACTTGATGGTGAGGGAACACATAATAAGGAAAGCTAATTCACACAAGAAACCAGTCCAGTGCACTAGAAATAGTCGTACGTGTACAGAGTACGATTGAGTACAAAGCAAGTGTAACCAAAACATATATTCCCAAATACATCAAAGTCAATGGAACCAATCCAAAATATATCTTCCCAAATACATCAAAGTGAATGGAAGCAATCTAACAACCAAAACATATCTTCCCAAATACATCAAAGTCAATGGAACCAATCCAAAACAGTCCGTGTATTTCAGTATTTGGGTACTTTAACAACAGAAGACGGAAGATGTTTTAAAGAAGTAAAGTGTACAACAACTCAAGCAAAGGCAGCATGTCACAAGATGGAGAATATTCTCTGACATTTATCTTTGTCAGTCGAGGTCAGGAACAGAGTTCTTACAGCTGTATTGAGCCAGTCCTGATGTTAGAAGCACATCATGGACAATTAGTAGAATAATAAAATCATGGATGAAGAGATGGAGTAATTCTCGCATCAGAAGAAAACATTCAAGTCTTTGGGCATGTCATGAGAGGGGGAAAATTGAGCATGTCGTCACAATGGGACAGTTTGAGGTGGGGAGGAGAGGCAGGGGTGTACCGATAGATGCTGTATAGATACGGCATATAGTATAGAAGTGTCAGAAGATAGATTTCTGACAGGATCCATATGCTAGATGGATAACATGACAAACTATGGGCTAGATGGATAACTGAAATCAATACAGCTGTATTGTCTGTAGCAGTGACAGCTGAAGTGTCTTGATGGTACAGTGTAAGATAACACAAAATAAGACATCTGGTGCCTAGGTGCACATGACATACAATAAGCCAGGCTCGTACGAGTATTGCTGTGTGTTTTAACCTCGGCTGACCTGTCTCTGTCTTGCTTGTCTTGCCTAGGGAGGCCCGCGGGCTGAAAGTTACAGGTATGCGGTCACCCCATCCAGTGATGACAAGAAGAAAAGCAAGAAGAAGAAGAAGGGAGATGACTTGGATGAGCTTAAACAAGAGTTGGACATGGATGAGCACAAGATCCCCATTGAAGAGTTGTACGAGAGGCTTGGTGCTGATCCCGTCAATGTGAGTATGCTCTCAGAGGTCTTTGTGTGGGTTGTGAATCTTTACACCCGTGTGTGATCTATGATGTGCCTTGTAATATCACTGTCTGGTCACTTCATGCTGTCTTCTGGTTAACCGTTTTATGGTGACTTTATCTTTTGGTCGCGTCTTTTAAAATCACTATGATATTTTGTGAAGTCTTTCCATTTTACACACTTGTAATCATAACTTGAAACATGTACACATACTTGTAATCATAACTTGAAACATGTACACACACTTGTCTTATCTTAAACTGA
Organism: Cepaea nemoralis; assembly: GCA_014155875.1. Classification (NCBI taxonomy): domain Eukaryota; kingdom Metazoa; phylum Mollusca; class Gastropoda; order Stylommatophora; family Helicidae; genus Cepaea; species Cepaea nemoralis. Next base: position 48,226 of record JACEFZ010012704.1, read on the forward strand.
AACAGTACACACACTTGTCTTATCTTAAACTGAAATATGTACACACATTTGTAACTAAATTATTAGAAAGCTCATGTGTACATACTTTTTATTATCTTCAATAACTGAACATACTTTTTATTATCTTCAATAACTGAACACTTTTTCTTACACACCGCCATGTTTGAATGTTTGTGCTTTTTTTGGGAACTTGCTTCGAGAGTTTCTCTTTGTTCGAGGTTTACATCTACATTCTCTTCTCTTTGTTAATTTGCTGATATACTTTCTCCTGTGTATGAAACGATTTATGTAGTGTCTAGTGTCACTTAAACGACCCTGTTTCTGACTTATCTTCTTTTGCGTTCATCCTGAGTTTTTTTCGGACGTGATTGCGTTGTGCCTGTTTACAGCAGAGCTGCGTTCTTGCGCCGTTAGGCCGACACATCCGACTTCTGCGGGCATTTGTTGACCGGGTTAACCTTCCCGGGGGTTTCTTAGGATGTTTGACTCTCACTGTTGTGGTGTTATCCCCCATTCCCAGCTGGTTCATGTAGAACAGCCAAAGACATTCTGGTCAGCCCTCAAGGGGCAGACCATGGGCATTCCCCGCCATCCAAGGAGGCTTCCATAATTGTAGAGCCGACACACAGCACTCTGGTACTGGGCTCACCCAAGGAATCGTCACGTCCTGCACATGGCTGCTTAGCCTCACTTCCGTATATTGGGCCTTCCGTGCACCATAAGCTGTTCTTCCGGAAACCAGAAGAATGCAGTCTGCAGATGACATCCAAACAGTGAGCATTCGATTCGGACTTTTCATGTAATGGATTTGCTATCCGAGCAATATTCCATTTCATGCCACAAGGACACTTTTCCCACCTTTTATGAAGCCCACACAGTGAGCTTTTGATTCGGACTTTCCACGTAATGGATTTGCTATCCAAGCAATATTCCATTTCATGCCTCTGGGATGCTTTTGTAACCGACATACCTGTGGTATGAAGTGTGGCAGTCTAAATACTTCTTCATGCACCTTTAAATGTCAACCTGAATGTAGTTAAAGTAAGCTGCAGTCAACTTGAGCTTGTTGATATCTCCATAGAGCTTGTCCTCAAATGAAGCAGGTGTGGGCCAAAATATCTTTCTCTGTTCTGCATATATTGGGTACTCCTGCAGCAAATGTTTAGCTGTCATTTTACCAGTTCCACAATTGCATTCATCGGTATCTCCTACCTTTAGTTTATTGAACAAGTGGTATTTCAGCCTGTTATGTCCTGTGTGGTCTGAATATTGCTACTTGTTCTCTTCGGTCGAGTTTGTAATATGCATCATCCTTCTGGTGGCCTGTATGCTCCGATTCCCATTTGGTTCTATAAGTGCTTTTTATCAACCTCTTTGCCTCATTGTAAGTTATGTCAGGCTGTGGTAGTCGTCCGCCCTCTTTTGCCAGTCTGTCAGCCTCTTCATTTCCAGGTATATTGCAATGTGATGGGATCCACTGTATAACAACTTTTTTGGATTTCTGGCTTAGACCATGGAGTGCTGCTCTTAGGTCAGCTATTTCTGTGCTGTTATTGCTCTTCAGTATTGAGACAACTGACTTTGCATCTGTGAAGATAGCTATTTGCTTCTCTTTATTTTCCTCCATCAAGAGCATTTCTGCTGCAGTTTTCAAAGCTTCTACCTCTGTTTTGAAGTTACTTGAAAATTTTCCAGTTGCCACTGACTGTTATTTTTTTCACTGCATTTTTTAAATTTAGAAGAATTCCTCCATTTTCTATTGAATTTTTGGCTGATCCATCTGTATACGCATGGGTCCAATTGTTGCTTGGGTAATGTTCTTTTATGTAGTTTAGGGTTATTTTTCTTCTTTTGGTTTCATTCTGAGTGTTCTTTTTCTCATTACTAGGAATGTTTTCTATCATCTTAGGCAGTTGCTGCTGTCTCCAAACTGGGAACTTGTGTGCATTGTAAATGGGTTTGACTGTTGATATGTTAAGTATAGGATCTGCCCTAATCTTTCGTTTTGCAGTTTCTACCCTTTCCAAAACCATTAAACCTGTTATACATAGGGTGGTCTGTCAATCTTCTAAATTTTTCTGCTTGTTGCTGGGCTCTGCTATCTCTTCTGTCCTGCATTGGTTGTAAACAAATGATCTTTTCTAGTTCATTAATAGGCGTTGTCTTCTGGCTTCCAGTTATGATTCGCATTCCGTGATTTTGGACTCTACTTATTTTGTTAAAGTTTCAATTAGCTGCTGTTGCCCAAGCTGCAATGCCATATTCCAGTACTGGCCTCACCCGTCCAGTATATAACTTCTTGAGAACTTTCTCATCTGCTCCCCACATTGTACCAGCAAGCTTTTTCATGACTGCCATTCTTTGCCTTGCTCTTGTTCGATTTTTCTCAACCAGTCTTCCATGTCAGGCGACGATCAAAGGTGACTCCTAGATAGTTTGGATTTTCTTCATGACGCAGTATTTTTCCATTCTTCTTCTGCTGCTGCGTTCATCCGGATTTTTTTTTTTTCCGGATGTGACTGCGTTGTGCCTGTTTACAGCAGAGCTGCATTCTTGTGCCGTTAGGCCGACACATCCGACTTCTGCGGGCATTTGTTGACCGGGTTAACCTTTCCGGGGGTATTTTTCCATTCAATACCAGCTTAGGGTGCCGAGTTTTATTTGAGAGGGAGAACACTGTGCATGTTGTTTTCTCCTCACTTATCTTCACTAGCCATGATCTACAAAGGATGATGTGTGTACTCTGGCTGGAAAATTTTCCGTGATGTCGTTTATATATGCTAGGAATAATGTTGGTGAAAAGAACTCCTCCTTGGGGACACCTTGCTCCAACAGCATCAGTTTTGCTGGTTTGTCCTTGTATTTTTGTCCTCCCAGTTCTGTTCTCAAGGTAGTGGCTGATCCATTTGTACATTTTCCCACAAACATGCATTTTTTGCAGTTTTACTTTCAGTTCCTCCGTCCATACTTTATCAAATGCTTTTTCTAAATCTATCAAGACCGCTAGTGTGTGCTTTTTCTCTTGGAACGCATCGTCTATTTCCTGAGCTATATAGGTTATTTGATCTTCAGTGGATCTGTACTTTCTGAAACCTGCTTGGTGAGGTGTTAAAGAGTTGTGGTTTTCTTCCAGATGCCATGTTAGCCTGCCATTGATAATGCATTCCATTAATTTTCCTACACAGCTAAGTAGACTGATAGGTTGATAGCCATTTGGTTCTTCCAGGTCTTTTCCTTTCTTTGGGACTGGTATTAGTATAGCTTCCTTCCATGCCTGTGGGACTATTCCTCACTTCCAGCTGTAATTTAGGACTGCTAGTAATTTCTTGTTTGCTTTAGTGCCTAGTCCTATTAGCATTTCATTTTTGATTCCATTATTTCCTGGTGATGTTTTCTTTGGTTAATTATTTGTTTGTTTCTAGGTCCTTCATTGCTCATGGCTTTCACTAGTTTCCATAGTTTGTTGCCATCCCTGTCAAAATTCAGGTTTTTTTTTTTAACCTCCAACAATCTCTTGTTTGATTCACTGTTCTTTTATATTTTGCTGAGATGGCTTTGAGAGAGATGTTCGCTTCAGTTGTTCTCTCTCTGCGATCTTCCTGGCATCTTCAACTTTGTCCTCCAAAATTTGTATTTCTTCAGTCCAGTATGGTTTGTAATTTTCCTCACTCCTCTTGGAATGGACTCAGTGGCCGCCTTTATTATTGCTTTCTTTAGACTTTCTACCATTTGTTTCATGTTGCTGTCATGTATTTATGTTTTCACAATATTTGTTAGTATGGCAAATCTGTCCCAATCTGCTTGTTTGTAGTTCCAGCGAGGCAAAGGCTTTTGCTCCTGTGGAACATACTCCATATTCATTACAAGCTTGATTGGTCTGTGGTCACTACCTGCTAATTGGTCAAGCAAGAAGATTAATCATGATGGCTTCTGCGAACTTTAACAAGCGACTATTTTAAACAGCACACAAATGCAATGTCTCTATCAGTCACGTGACTGGTTTCCAAATGTGTATATTTCAGCTTGAAGGATTTATCTAATTATTTTACTTTACGTTGTGCTCTGCAGTATGTACCTGAAGTGATGCAGCGAAATATGCCAGGCAATAAATCGTGCAATCTATTATTTGTGTCTTCATTATTCAGATTCTCTACGGGAAAACATTGTTTTGATACTCAGACTTGTTATATTTTGATACCATCTAATGTTTACAGTGACCATCATACTCAGACTTGTTATATTTTGATACCATCTAATGTTTACAGTGACATTACCACCGTACTCTTGACTTCTTACAGGGACATTACCACCATACTCTTGACTTCTTACAGGGACATTACCACCATATCTGACTTCTTACAGGGACATTACCACCATACTCTTGACTTCTTACAGGGACATTACCATCGTACTCTTGACTTCATACAGTGACATTACCAACGTACTCTTGACTTCATACAGTGACATTACCACCGTACTCTTGACTTCTTACAGGGACATACTCCAGACAGAGCCAAGGAGATCCTGCTCCGGGATGGTCCCAATGCGCTGACCCCACCAAAGACGACACCAGAATGGGTGAAGTTTTGTAAAGTGTTGTTCACTGGCTTCTCCCTGCTGCTGTGGATCGGTGCTATCCTGTGCTACATCGCTTACGGTATCCAGGCCAGCCAGAGCGAGGCTCCCCAAGGGGACAATGTAAGTTATCTCCTGTGCTGTGACATGTCTGCCAGGTTTGTCTCTTCCCCCTGGGGACAACGTAAGTTATCTCCTGTGCTGTGACATCCTGCCAGGTTTGTCTCTCCCCCCTGGGGACAACGTAAGTTATCTCCTGTGCTGTGACATGCCTGTCAGGTTTGTCTCTTCCCCCTGGGGACAACGTAAGTTATCTCCTGTGCTGTGACATGCCTGCCAGGTTTGTCTCTCCCCCTGGGGACAACGTAAGTTATCTCCTGTGCTGTGACATGCCTGCCAGGTTTGTCTCTCCCCCCTGGGGACAACGTAAGTTATCTCCTGTGCTGTGACATGCCTGCCAGGTTTGTCTCTCCCCCCTGGGGACAACATAAGTTATCTCCTGTGCTGTGACATGTCTGTCAGGTTTGTCTCTCCCCCCTGGGGACAACATAAGTTATCTCCTGTGCTGTTACATTCTGCCAGGTTTGTCTCTCCCCCTGGGGACATCGTAAGTTATCTCCTGTACTGTGACATGCCTATCAGGTTTGTGTATTGTTGTAAACTGACATCCCTGGTAAGTGCCCAGTCATGGCTCTGCAAAACGCTGCTGCACTTATGTTAATTTGTGTTACATGCTGGTACACAGTCACATACTGGTACACACAGTCACATGCTGGTACACAGTCACATGTTGGTACACAGTCACATGTTGGTACAGTCACATGCTGGTACACAGTCACATGCTGGTAGTCACATGCTAGTACAGTCACATGCTGGTACAGTCACATGCTGGTACAGTCACATGCTGGTACAGTCATATGCTGGTACACACAGTCACATGCTGGTACAGTCACATGCTGGTACAGTCACATGCTGGCACACAGTCACATGCTGGTACTCAGTCACATGTTGGTACACTGTCACATGCTGGTACACAGTCACATACATGTTGGTACACACAATCACATGTTGGTACACACAATCACATGCTGGTACACACAGTCACATGCTGGTACACAGTCGCATGTTGGTACACAGTCACATGCTGGTACACAGTCACATGCTGGTACACAGTCACATGCTGGTACACAGTCACATGTTGATACACAGTCACATGCTGGTACACACAGTCACATGCTGGTACACAGTCACATGCTGGTACAGTCACATGCTGGTACACAGTCACATGCTGGTACACAGTCACATGCTGGTACACAGTCACATGTTGGTACACAGTCACATGTTGGTACACAGTCACATGCTGGTACACAGTCACATGCTGGTACACACAGTCACATTTATTGAGGTCTGTTCATGATATTCTCACCAGCATCTCCGTCATATTCTATTCAATGAAGGCATCAACCAGTGACCATTTGCAGTTTATTCGTAATTATTTGTCAGCATGTATCTGATGGATACAGCAGTACTGACTTAACATCGGACTTCAACATTCTAAACTTTGGTGCCTGGCTTAATATCCCATGACTTCCACTCATGCCCCATGACTTCCACACATGTCCCCCTGACTTCCACACATGTCCCCCGACTTCCACACATGTCCCCTGACTTCCACACACATGTCCCACGACTTCCACACATGTCCCACAACTTCCACACATGTCCCACAACTTCCACACATGTCCTATGACTTCCACATATCCCATGACTTCCACACATGTCCCATGACTTCCACGCATGTCCCACGACTTCCACACATGTCCCACGACTTCCACACATGTCCCACGACTTCCACACATGTCCCACGACTTCCACACATGTCCCACGACTTCCACACATCCCATGACTTCCATATATGTCTGTCGCTAGGAAAGCCCCTCCTGTGTCTCAATATCTGTACCCATTCCCCCAAGGTAGGCTTCCCAGAGTTTACTTGTTACCTGTAACTGATGTTTTCATTTGTTTGTCCACAGTTGTACCTGGGCATCGTCCTGACTGCTGTAGTCGTGGTGACGGGAATCTTCTCGTATTATCAGGAAGCCAAGAGCTCTCGTATCATGGACTCTTTCAAGAGCATGGTGCCACAGGTAAGCAGCTTCTGACACTCCTTCATTGTGTGAATGGTTGACAGGCAACACTTTCCTTGTGGTTTTGGTATGAAATACTTGACAATGTGTGGTTTTGGTATGAAATACTTGATAATATGTGTGGTTTTAGTATGAAATACTTGATAATATGTGCGGTTTTGTCATGCCAAACACAAACAACTGTGTAGAGCCCAACACATGAACAATTGTGTAGAACTGAGACAACACATGAACAATTGTGTAGAACTGAGGCAACACATGAACAAAACTGAGACAACACATGAATAAATGTGTAGAACTGAGACAACACATGAACAATTGTGTAGAATTGAGATAACACATGAACAAAACTGAGATAACACATGAACAAATGTGTAGAACTGAGGCAACACATGAACAAATGTGTAGAACTGAGACAACACATGAACATTTGTGTAGAACTGAGGCAACACATGAACAAAACTGAGATAACACATGAACAAATGTGTAGAACTGAGACAACACATGAACAAATATCACAAGTTTTATGACCCACATTTGTCTTTCTCTCTCTGCTAGTATGCCATTGTGGTCCGTGGTAACCAGAAGTTGAGTGTTCATGCTGAGGAACTGGTCATGGGCGACATTGTAGAAGTTAAGTTTGGAGATCGAGTCCCTGCTGACATCAGGGTCATTTCTGCTTCTGGCTTCAAGGTCTGGCTCTTCAATGTTTGAAATATTCACATTATCATGTTATCACACCTTTAATGTTTGAAGTATTCACATTATCATGTTATCAGATCTTGAATGTTTGAAGTATTCACAATACCATGTCATCAGACCTTTAATGTTTGAAGTATTCACGTTATCATGTTATCAGATCTTGAATGTTTGAAGTATTCACATTATCATGTTATCACACCTTTAATGTTTGAAGTATTCACATTATCATGTTATCAGATCTTGAATGTTTGAAATATTCACAATACCATGTCATCAGACCTTCAATGTTTGATGTATTCACAATATCATGTCATCAGACCTTCAATGTTTGATGTATTCACAATATCATGTCATCAGACCTTCAATGTTTGATGTATTCATAATATCATGTCATCAGACCTTCAATGTTTGATGTATTCACATTATCATATCATCAGACCTTCAATGTTTGATGTATTCACAATATCATGTCATCAGACACTTAGTCTGCTTGTAAATATGTGCTTTGTAGGTTACTAGAATGTTCTCTTCTTTCTATGGAAATAATTAATTTTATGGATTTACAGTCAGTAATGTAAAGTAAAACTAGAAGGATCTATTAAACAGGTGTAAATCCCCGGGAAGGTTAACCCGGTCAACAAATGCCCGCAGAAGTCGGATGTGTCGGCCTAGAACGCAGCTCTGCTGTAAACAGGCACAACGCAGTCACATCCGAAAAAAAAATCCGAATGAACGCAGAAGAAGAAGAAGAAGAAACAGGTGTAAATTATGAGAGAGAAACATCACAGTTGGCAGCAGCACTCAGAGAGACAGAAGTATCACACCGTAAATTGAGTATGTGGAGAAACCAAGTGGAAAAGTATCACACCATACATTGTGTATGTGGAGAAATGTCATGTTCACGTAGCCAATAACCACATGTAAATTAATATAGCCAGTAACCAGTGTATGTCCATGTAGCCAGTAGCCATGTGTGTATGTTGATGCAGCCAGGTTTGCTGGTTAAAAAAATGAATGGCCATGCAAGAACTAGTGAATGTCTAAATCCAGGCATAATTTTCCAAAGTAATTCAAGAAATGTGATCACTTCAACCATCCAGGTAGACAACTCGTCCCTAACAGGAGAGTCTGAGCCTCAGACGCGGACATCCGAGTTCACCCACGAGAACCCTCTAGAGACAAGGAACTTGGCTTTTTTCTCCACCAATGCTGTTGAAGGTATAGTCCTCTAGTGTTTGTGAGTGAGAGAGGGGCATGTTGAAGGTATAGTCCTCTAGTGTTTGTGAGTGAGAGAGAGGGGCATGTTGAAGGTATAGTCCTCTAGTGTTTGTGAGTGAGAGTGGGGCATGTTGAAGGTATAGTCCTCTAGTATTTCTGAGTGAGAAGGGGGCATGTTGAAGGTATAGTCCTCTAGTGTTTGTGAGTGAGAGAGGGGCATGTTGAAGGTATAGTCCTCTAGTGTTTGTGAGTGAGAGGGGGCATGTTGAAGGTATAGTCCTCTAGTGTTTGTGAGTGAGAGAGGGGCATGTTGAAGGTATAGTCCTCTAGTGTTTGTGAGTGAGAGGGGGGCATGTTGAAGGTATAGTCCTCTAGTGTTTGTGAGGGGGGGGGGGGACATGTGTGGCTGGTGAGTAGGATTTTTCCAAGGGTATTGATTGTCCTTATGTTGTCTTTCCCCACTAGTTGTAGTCTGTCTGACTTTGTTGGCTCTTAGCCTTGGTCTAGATCTTGTCTCTATGTCTTGGTACTGGTCTAGATCTTGTCTCTATATCTTGGTACTGGTCTAGATCTTGTCTCTATATCTTGGTGCTGGTCTAGATCTTGTCTCTATATCTTGGTACTGGTCTAGATCTTGTATCTATATCTTGGTGCTGGTCTAGATCTTGTCTCTATATCTTGGTGCTGGTCTAGATCTGGTCTCTATCTCTTGGTGCTGGTCTCTATCTCTTGGTGCTGGTCTAGGTCTTATCTTTCATAGCCCATTAACTTGATCAAATCTGTCTAGAGGTAGACAGTCCATTAACTTGATCAAATCTGTCTAGAGGTAGACAGTCCGTTAACTTGATCAAATCTGTCTAGAGGTAGACAGTCCGTTAACTTGATCAAATCTGTCTAGAGGTAGACAGTCCGTTAACTTGATCAAATCTGTCTAGAGGTAGACAGTCCGTTAACTTGATCGAATCTGTCTAGAGGTAGACAGTCCATTAACTTGATCGAATCTGTCTAGAGGTAGACAGTCCATTAACTTGATCGAATCTGTCTAAAGGTAGACAGTCCATTACTTGATGGAATCTGTCTAGAGGAAGCCAGCTGTACACAAATGCATGCCAAATCGGATACACTGACTTCTGAGGTGCATCACTAGATGTGTCGCACTTCCCTCTAAAGAGGATCAATGAAGAAAAAATCATTTGGATGAAAACGGGAGCAGCACTTTAGACAAATGCCATTCTGTTAGACTGAAGCAGTCAATATAACCACAGAAACATGAAAGCACAGCTACAGAAACATTAACACACAACTACAGAAACACGAACACACAACCACAGACACATGAACACACAACTACAGACAACTGAACACACAACCACAGAAACATGAACACACAACTACAGACAACTGAACACACAACCACAGAAACATAAACACACAACCACAGACACATGAACACACAACTACAGACAACTGAACATACAACCACAGAAACATGAACACACAACCACAGACACATGAACACACAACTACAGATAACTGAACACACAACCACAGAAACATGAACACACAACCACAGACACATGAACACACAACTACAGACAACTGAACACACAACCACAGACACATGAACACACAACTACAGACACATGAACACACAACTACAGACACCTGAACACACAACCACAGAAACATGAACACACAACTACAGACAACTGAACACACAACTACAGAAACATGAACACACAACTACAGACAACTGAACCGCAGCTTACTTTAACTACATACAGGTTGACATTTAAAGGTGCATGAAGACCCAGAGGCATGAAATGGAATATTGCTTGGATAGCAAATCCATTATGTGGAAAGTCCAAATCGAAAGCTCGCTGTGTGGGCTTCATAAAAGGTGGAAAAGTGTCCTAGTGGCACGAAATGGAATATTGCTTGGATAGCAAATCCATTACGTGGAAAGTCCGAATCAAAAGCCCATTGTGTGGGCTTCATAAAAGGTGGAAAAGTGTCCTAGTGGCATGAAATGGAATATTGCTTGGATAGCAAATCCATTACGTGGAAAGTCCGAATCAAAAGCCCATTGTGTGGGCTTCATAAAAGGTGGAAAAGTGTCCTAGTGGCATGAAATGGAATATTGCTTGGATAGCAAATCCATTACATGGAAAGTCCGAATCGAAAGCTCACTGTGTGGATGTCATCTGCAGACTGCATACTTCTGGTTTCCGGAAGAACAGCCAATGGTGAACGGAAGGCCCAATATACGGAAGTGAGGCTAAGCAGCCATGTGCAGGACGTGACGATTCCTTGGGTGAGCCCAGTACCAGAGCGCTATGTATCGGCTCTGCAATTATGGAAGCCTCCTTGGATGGCGGGGAATGCCCATGGTCTGCCCCTGCCTTCCCTTGAGGGCTGACCAGGATCTTTGGCTGTTCTATATGGACCAGCTGGGATGGGGGATAACACCACAACAGTGAGAGTCAAACGTCCTAAGAAACCCCCGGGAAGGTTAACCCGGTCAACAAATGCCCGCAGAAGTCGGATGTGTCGGCCTAACGGCGCAAGAACGCAGCTCTGCTGTAAACAGGCACAACGCAATCACATCCGGAAAAAAAAACTCCGGATGAACGAAGAAGAAGAAGAAGAAGAAGACAACTGAACACACAACTACAGAAACATAAACACACAACCACAGACACATGAACACACAACTACAGACACGTGTGAAAGTGATTGTTTCTGTTGCCAGGAAATGCTCGTGGTATTGTGGTCAGGATCGGAGATAGGTCTGTGATGGGTCGTATTGCCAACCTGGCCTCAGGACTGGAGGTTGGAGAGACGCCAATCGCCAAAGAGATTGCCCACTTCATCCACATTATCACTGGTGTTGCTGTTTTCCTTGGAGTCACCTTCTTCATCATCGCCTTCATCCTGGGCTACTTCTGGCTGGACGCTGTCATCTTCCTGATCGGTATCATTGTAGCCAACGTGCCTGAGGGTCTTCTGGCAACTGTCACGGTAAGCTGAGCACATCCGTGTAGATACTGACTTCTTATTACTGACTGCCTAGACTACAAACATGTGATTGATCAATGAGCGACTGAGAAAGCTAGAGAAACATACAGTTGGTTATAGGGTTCCAATTTTAAGGAAATAGACATATGTCCGTGGGTTAGAATGTTAAGCACAGGTGAGGATGTGAATGTTACAGAAATGTAGAGTTGGTTAGTAGGTTTGAATGTTAATGAAGAGTAACCGCTGGTCAGTGGGACCTACAAGGGTAGTCCAGTAAGTGTCCGGACTAATGCTATGTCTAACCCAGTGGTTCTCAAACTTTTTTGGCCCATGCCACCCTTTACCATGTGTTCAGAATGTCATTCCCCCTCTTTCGAATTTCCTCCCTATAAATTCCCCCCTGTCAGCAACCTAGTTATGACAGGCACACATGGATTCTTCTTTTGTACCACACGAATGATAACTCGTACGTTGCACAAAAGGATATAGATTTATTGTGGGCTGATTATACACAAGCTCTGAGAGCTGATAATCACATGAGATACATACATGATGACATTACTATGTTATGACATGGTCTAATGGTATTATCAATGAATTATTCTAAGTCTATCTCTACTGTCCTGTAAACGACACACTATTCAGAGCAGGTACTCCGATCCGTCCTCTACGCAGTCAAGTCCAAGTCTGCTGGACTTTCGTGGCGTGTTCCGCCACGAGCTGCTGACCCTTTGTGCGTCATGCGTTATGGTGACTTGTCACTCGGTTACTCTTCTAAAGTATCCACTGTTTATGGATACTTCTCGTGATACTGGTTTCCCCACTCTATCGTGGGTAACTCTTGATCACGTATTAGCGTGTTCCCTTTTCAGGACACGCGTGTGTTCCGCCGGAGAACTGTTTACGGTTCTCCCTCTTGCGTTCTGCTCCTTCTCTCCCCTATTCCTTAGATAGGGATGTTATCTCTATCCGTTCTTGTTCTTCTTCCTTAGTTCTCTCCTCTATTCTCGATTAGCCTGTATGCGGCTCTTTGACACCCTCCCTCCCTACACTGTATACATAAAAATGGAAGCTAAATTTAATAACACATACTAGAACAAGTCTAGACATCTACATAAAACGAGATTTGCGGGTCTACTTATGTTACAAAATGAATTTCATTAGGGTGAGAAATAGAGAACCGTAAAATTTAGAGGGAAAAACAGTATCAAGTAACTGGTTCTTGTATTAATGCAATCTTGAAATAATCTTAATCCACCCCTGGGAACCCTAAAATTCCCCCCTGGGGGTGGGGGGGGGGGGAATTCCCCACCGGTTGAGAACCACTGTTCTAGCCCTTTACAGGGCAGACCGTTGTCTGGTTTCTAGCTCTAAGCGCATGATTTTTTTTCAGGTTCGGTAAATTTTCGGGTTACGTTAGTAAAAACATCACATGTAAGGTCAACCGATTTTAGTAAAATTAAAAGCGAAATCAAGTAAAAAGCATGCAGATTATTTTACTCATGTGAATGTTGCCAGTAATCCACACATGAACACAAATATTTACAAAATTCAACATATTGTTTGTGATTGTCAGTCTTATACACTGTACTCAGAATCAGAATCATTTTCTTCAAAGTCTGATAGATCCGAAGTGTGTATGTACACTGCCCACGTTGGTATCACTGATATCTAGCTGCAGTTCATAGTCATGTTGAGGAATGGCACTGTTTGGTTGACCTTCACGGAACTCATCACTGATGGATTTATGACCTTCACAAAAGTTTTTACACCATTCAAACACTGAACATGATATTGTCTGTTCACCAAACACACATGACTTCGATGATGCACCAAACACACATGACTTTGATGATGCACCAAACACACATGACTTTGATGATGCACCAAACACACATGACTTCAATGATGCACCAAACACACATGACTTTGATGATGCACCAAACACACATGACTTTGATAATGCACCAAACACACATGGCTTCAATGATGCACCAAACACACATGACTTCAATGATGCACCAAACTCACATGACTTCAATGATTCACCAAACACACATGACTTTGATGATGCACCAAACACACATGACTTCGATGATGCACCAAACACACATGACTTTGATGATGCACCAAACACACATGACTTCAATGATGCACCAAACACACATGACTTTGATGATGCACCAAACACACATGACTTCAATGATGCACCAAACACACATGACTTCGATGATGCACCAAACACACATGACTTCAATGATGCACCAAACACACATGACTTTGATGATGCACCAAACACACATGACTTCAATGATGCACCAAACACACATGACTTCAATGATGCACCAAACACACATGACTGATGATGCACCAAACACACATGACTTCAATGATGCACCAAACACACATGACTTTGATGATGCACCAAACACACATGACTTCAATGATGCACCAAACACACATGACTTCAATGATGCACCAAACACACATGACTTCAATGATGCACTAAACACACATGACTTCAATGATGCACTAAACACACATGATTTCAATGATGCACTAAACTCACATGACTTCAATGATGCACCAAACACATGACTTTGATGATGCACCAAACACACATGACTTTGATGATGCACCAAACACACATGACTTCAATGATGCACCAAACACACATGAATTTAATGATGCACCAAACACACATGACTTTTATGATGCACCAAACACACATGACGTCAATGATTCACCAAACACACATGACTTCAGTGATTCACCAAACATACATGATTTCAATGATTCACCAAACACACATGACTTTGATGATGCACCAAACACACATGACTTCGATGATGGACCAAACACATGACTTCAATGATGCACCAAATATACATGACTTCAATGATGCACCAAACACACACGACTTCAGTGATGCACCAAACACATGACTTTGATGATTCACCAAACACACATGACTTCGATGATAGACCAAACACATGACTTCAATGATGCACCAAAACACATGACTTCAATGATTCACCAAACACACATGACTTCAATGATGCACCAAACACACATGTCTTCAATGATGCACCAAACACACATGACTTCAATGATGCACCAAACACACATGACTTCAATGATGCACCAAACACATGACTTTGATGATGCACCAAACACATGACTTTGATGATGCACCAAACACACATGACTTCAGTGATGCACCAAACACACATGACTTCAATGATGCACCAAACACACATGACTTCAATGATGCACCAAACACACATGACTTCGATGATGGACCAAAACACATTACTTTGATGAGGCACCAAACACACATGACTTCAATGAGGCACCAAACACACATGACTTCAATGAGGCACCAAACACACATGACTTCAATGATGCACCAAACACACATGACTTCAATGATGCACCAAACACACATGACTTCAATGATGCACCAAACACACATGACTTTTAAGTGGTGCACCAAACACACATGACTTTGATGGACCAAACACATGACTTCAATGATGCACCAAACATGACTTTGATGATGCACCAAACACACATGCCTTTGATGATGCACCAAACACACATGCCTTTGATGATGCACCAAACACACATGACTTCGATGATGCACCAAACACACATGACTTCAATGGTGCACCAAACACACATGACTTCAATGATGCACCAAACACACATGACTCCAATGATGCACCAAACACACATGACTTCAATGATGCACCAAACACACATGACTTTGATGATGCACCAAACACACATGACTTTTAAGTGGTGCACCAAACACACATGACTTTGATGGACCAAACACATGACTTCAATGATGCACCAAACACACATGACTTTGATGATGGATCAAACACTTGACTTTGATGATGCACGAAACACATGACTTCAATGATGCTCCAAACATGACTTCAGTAATGCATTCCGGCAGGTTTTGAACCTTCTTTCACCAACAATTTCATTACAGCACGCCAACCGTGCACTGGGGTCAACTGGTATGCCATTTTAAAAAAGTGCTGAAAACTGCTTGCCCACCTCATCACCAAATGTCAGATGTATACTGTTCATTCACTTTAGAGTAATTACAAAAGCGTAAGGTTGATTTCCTTTGTGTGTTACAGGTGTGTCTGACGCTGACCACTAACTGTATGGTTGATTTACTTTGTATGTTCCAGGTGTGTCTGACGCTGACCGCCAAACGTATGGCCAAGAAGAACTGTCTGGTAAAGAACCTGGAAGCCGTGGAGACCCTGGGCTCCACCTCCACCATCTGCTCTGACAAGACCGGAACCCTGACCCAGAACAGGATGACCGTGGCTCACATGTGGTTTGATGGGCGCATCGTGGAGGCCGACACCAGCGAGGACCAGTCCAGTATGTATCTTATCTTGCAACTGCTTCTATGCTTCTTAGAATGAATGCATTTATGGCTGTATAAAGCCTCACTGATTGATTATGGAACTGTTTAGAAATCCACCACTGGGTCAGCCAGTGAGGGCTCTAGAACAGGGTTTCTCAAAGCACCAGGCATGGCTCCTCTCGGTTGCTGTAGCCTTGTCCATGCTGTTGTAGATCTGTCCATGCTGTTGTAGATCTGTCCATGCTGTTGTAGATTTGTCCATGCTGTTGTAACCTTGTCCATGCTGTTGTAACCTTGTCCATGCTGTTGTAACCTTGTCCATGCTGTTGTGAATCTGTCCATGCTGTTGTAGCCTTGTCTATGCTGTTAATCTGTCCATGCTGTTGTAGCCTTGTCCATGCTGTTGTAGATCTGTCCATGCTGTTGTAGATCTGTCCATGCTGTTGTAGATCTGTCCATGCTGTTGTAGATCTGTCCATGCTGTTGTAGATCTGTCCATGCTGTTGTAGCCTTGTCCATGCTGTTGTAACCTTGTCCATGCTGTTGTGAATCTGTCCATGCTGTTGTAGCCTTGTCTATGCTGTTAATCTGTCCATGCTGTTGTAGCCTTGTCCATGCTGTTGTGGCCTTGTCCATGCTGTTGTAGATCTTTCCATGCTGTTGTAGCCTTGTCCATGCTGTTGTAGCCTTGTCCATGCTGTTGTAGCCTTGTCCATGCTGTTGTAGATTTGTCCATGCTGTTGTAGATCTTTCCATGCTGTTGTAGCCTTGTCCATGCTGTTGTAGCCTTGTCCATGCTGTTGTAGCCTTGTCCATGCTGTTGTAGCCTTGTCCATGCTGTTGTAGCCTTGTCCATGCTGTTGTAGATTTGTCCATGCTGTTGTAGATCTGTCCATGGTGTAGTAGATCTGTCCATGCTGTTGTAACCTTGTCCATGCTGTTGTAACCTTGTCCATGCTGTTGTGAATCTGTCCATGCTGTTGTAGCCTTGTCTATGCTGTTAATCTGTCCATGCTGTTGTAGCCTTGTCCATGCTGTTGTGGCCTTGTCCATGCTGTTGTAGATCTTTCCATGCTGTTGTAGCCTTGTCCATGCTGTTGTAGCCGTGTCCATGCTGTTGTAGCCTTGTCCATGCTGTTGTAGCCTTGTCCATGCTGTTGTAGATTTGTCCATGCTGTTGTAGATCTTTCCATGCTGTTGTAGCCTTGTCCATGCTGTTGTAGCCTTGTCCATGCTGTTGTAGCCTTGTCCATGCTGTTGTAGCCTTGTCCATGCTGTTGTAGCCTTGTCCATGCTGTTGTAGCCTTGTCCATGCTGTTGTAGCCTTGTCCATGCTGTTGTAGATCTGTCCATGCTGTTGTAGATCTGTCCATGCTGCTGTAGCCTTGTCCATGCTGTAGTAGATTTGTCCATGCTGTTGTAGCCTTGTCCATGCTGTAGTAGCCTTGTCCATGCTGTTGTAGCCTTGTCCATGCTGTTGTAGCCTTGTCCATGCTGCTATAGTTTTGTCCATATTTTTGCTGCTGTTCACATATCACATGAGTGATATCAGTTGTTACCTCTGAAGTCAAGTTTGGGTTCGCCTAATGGCGAGGAACACTGTTAAAAGGGAAAACTTAACCCACACACACAATTCAGTCCAGCGCTACTAGAAGTAGTGTGTGTGGACTACACTTGAGTTAAAGAGCCAGCGCAAAAGAAGAAAAAAACAATTGTTAAAATTTGGTTGCTGCTGACATCCCTGTTATGGAAAGCCATATTGGCCATCTGCTAATGCTAACATTTCCAAGTAAAGTAGCTGTTAGTGCTATCATATGTCCATGTACTGTAGCAGTTAGTGGTATCATATGTCCATGTGATGTAGCAGTTAGTGGTATTGTATGTCCATGTACTGCTATTGCATATGATCTTGCTCCTCAGACGCCTCCTACTCACGCAATGACCGCACATGGATGTCTCTTGCCCGCATCGGAATGTTGTGTAACCGTGCTGAGTTCAAGGTCGGCCAGGAGAATGTGCCTGTGCTCAAACGGTAAGCACCAAGTTTCTGTTCGGAGTTCTACACAGGGCTTATAACAGTAGAGATGTTTGGAGTTCTACATAGGACTTGTAACAGTAGAGATGTTTGGAGTTCGACATAGGGCTTGTAACAGTAGAGATGTTTGGAGTTCTACATAGGGCTTGTAACAGTAGAGATGTTTGGAGTTCTACATAGGGCTTGTAACAGTAGAGATGTTTGGAGTTCTACATAGGGCTTGTAACAGTAGAGATGTTTGGAGTTCTACATAGGGCTTGTAACAGTAGAGATGTTTGGAGTTCTATATAGGGCTTGTAACAGTACAGATGTTTCGAGTTCTACATAGGGCTTGTAACAGTAGAGATGTTTGGAGTTCTACATAGGGCTTGTAACAGTAGAGATGTTTGGAGTTCTACATAGGGCTTGTAACAGTAGAGATGTTTGGAGTTCTACATAGGGCTTGTAACAGTAGAAATGTTTGGAGTTCTACATAGGGCTTGTAACAGTAGAGATGTTTGGAGTTCTACATAGGGCTTGTAACAGTAGAGATGTTTGGAGTTCTACATAGGGCTTGTAACAGTAGAGATGTTTGGAGTTCTACATAGGGCTTGTAACAGTAGAGATGTTTGGAGTTCTACACAGGGCTTGTAACAGTAGAAATGTTTGGAGTTCTACATAGGTCTTGTAACAGTAGAGATGTTTGAAAGTTATCTGACACCTAGACATGGAAACTGTCTAGTGACAGCTGTTCGGAATGGGCTTGCGTCATTGGCTTCACCCAGGACATCAGTTGTCTCCCTGAAGTTACCTGATGGAGTGACACATCTTGGTTTCACCCAGGACAACAGTTGTCTCCCTGAAGTTACCTGATGGAGTGACACATCTTGGCTTCACGCAGGACAACAGTTGTCTCCCTGAAGTTACCTAATGGAGTGACACATCTTGGCTTCACCCAGGACAACAGTTGTCTCCCTGAAGTTACCTGATGGAGTGACACATCTTGGCTTCACCCAGGACAGTCTCCCTGAAGTATTACCTAATGAAGTGACACATCTTGGCTTCACCCAGGACAACAGCCTGCGACAGGTCACGCTCCAGGGGGTCACTGGCTGCTACAGATTTGTGTTGGGAATTTTGTCTGTTTTGGTTTTGTTGTATTATCTTTCTGTTTATCTAAATTTTTGGTGCTGTTGTATTTTGTTTCAGTTGAACTGTAATGTTGGTGCTGTTGTATCATCTTTCTGTTGAACTGAAGTGCTGGTGCTGTTGTATTATCTTTCTGTTGAACTGTTGTATTATCTTTCTGTTGAACTGTTGTATTATCTTTCTGTTGAACTGTTGTATTATCTTTCTGTTGAACTGTTGTATTATCTTTCTGTTGAACTGTTGTATTATCTTTCTGTTGAACTGTTGTATTATGTTTCTTCAGTTGAACTGTTGTATTATTGTCCTGTTGAACTGTTGTATTATCTTTCTGTTGAACTGTTGTATTATCTTTCTTCAGTTGAACTGTTGTATTATTGTCCTGTTGAACTGTTGTATTATCTTTCTTCAGTTGAACTGTTGTATTATCTTTCAGTTGAACTGTTGTATTATCTTGTTGAACACTTCTGTACTTTGCCCCACAACAGAGAGTGTAACGGAGATGCCTCGGAGTCGGCCCTGCTGAAATGTGTAGAGCTGTCCATTGGAAACGTCACAGAATACCGTCGCAGGAACAAAAGATCTGTGAAATCCCATTCAACTCAACCAACAAATACCAGGTACACTTTATTACATTTATTGTCTTTCCCCTCCTCCTCTCCTTGAAGGGTGCGCACCCACCTGTCTGCTCCCTGTCCCTGTGAGGGGTCAAGTGGCTGGTATTTAGGCCTACCACAAGGCTCCTGGGTTTAATCCTGGCAAGGGTGAAAATGGGACTCTGGTCTCAAACCCAACCTAACCCAACACCATGGACCTGGATCACTAAAGGGATCCAGTGTTGTCGTGGCCACCCTTATGTGATGTTTGGTCACCAAAATATGGTTCTTGCACCATATACCAACGGTCTCAGATGGGCGTGAATTGTACTACACCATTTGATGCTATCTGAGAATGTGGTGGCCATCAGTCATCTTCCACCTGTCTTGTTCACCTGTGTTATGTAGCAGGTGTGTACACGTAGAACATCAAAAGTGTCATTGCAGCTGTTAGTTATATGTTTGTTAGTTAGTCGCAGTTCCAACTTCACAGCAACGGGTCGTCCCCATTATGCTCCGTTCCTGTGCCAGTGAATATCACGCAAAACGCCCCCCACTGCCCAATACGAAAAGTGGAAAAGACAGGAGTCTCGACAAACAACAGTGCATAATGCCGCCGCCAGAATGTCAACACACCAGTCCCCCACGAAACACTCAATTTATCTCTGATGGAATCGGCAGTCATTTTCCTATCTGGATGTTTCCTAGATGTTCACCCACACAGTTCACGAAAATACAGTTCATCACCGACGGCAGTGGCAGTCAACCAGAAGCCCAGCAGCCACGCATTTCTGCATAAGGCAAAAACTGGTCAACTCTGGGACATAGCCAACTGCCATCGCTCCGAACATGCAGTCACGTTCCAAAAAAAACAAACTTGGGCAGATTCAAAACCACTTCACACGAAATCACAGCTCACAGTGTCGCGCCACGCACTCACTCAGTAGCAGGGCGACGGAACCATCAAGTTATATGTGTGCACAAATATCTGACATATGTATGTGAGCATCAGGTAAATGTGCAAGTGTTAGGTACATACATGTGTGCATTCATGCGTGCATGTGTGCTCAAATATCGGGCATATGTAACAGGTATATGTGCAAGTATGGTACATGCATGTGTGCACAAATATTGGACATATGTGAGTATCAGGTATATGTGCAAGTGTTAGGTACATGCATGTGAGCGTGCATGTGTGCTCAAATATCAGGCATATATAACAGGTATATGTGCAAGTATGGTACATGCATGTGTGCACAAATATTGGACATATGTATGTGAGTATCAGGCATATGCGCAAGTACGGTACATGCATGTGTGCAGAATGTCAGATTGAGTTGAAGATAGTGCCTGTGATTTGTGTCCTAGAGTGATTCATGTCCTAGAGTGTGATTCATGTCCTAGAATGTGATTCATGTCCTAGAGTGATTCATGTCCTAGTGTGATTCATGTCCTAGAGTGTGATTCATGTCCTAGAGTGTGATTCATGTCCTAGAGTGATTCATGTCCTTGAGTGATTCATGTCCTTGGGTGATTCGTGTCCTAGAGTGTGATTCATGTCCTAGAGTGTGATTCGTGTCCTAGAGTGTGATTCGTGTCCTAGAGTGTGATTCGTGTCCTAGAGTGTGATTCGTGTCCTAGAGTGATTCATGTCCTAGAGTGATTCATGTCCTAGTGTGATTCATGTCCTAGAGTGATTCATGTCCTAGTGTGATTCATGTCCTAGAGTGTGATTCATGTCCTAGAGTGTGATTCATGTCCTAGAGTGTGATTCATGTCCTAGAGTGATTCATGTCCTAGAGTGATTCATGTCCTAGAGTGTGATTCATGTCCTAGAGTGTGATTCATGTCCTAGAGTGTGATTCATGTCCTTGAGTGATTCGTGTCCTAGAGTGATTCATGTCCTAGAGTGATTCATGTCCTTGGGTGATTCACGTCCTTGGGTGATTCACGTCCTTGAGTGATTCACGTCCTAGAGTGATTCACGTCCTAGAGTGATTCACGTCCTAGAGTGATTCACGTCCTAGAGTGATTCACGTCCTAGAGTGATTCATGTCCTGGAATGATTCATGTCCTGGAATGATTCATGTTCTAGAGTGATTCATGTTCTAGAGTGATTCATGTCCTAGAGTGATTCATGTTCTAGAGTGATTCATGTTCTAGAGTGATTCGTGTTCTAGAGTGATTCGTGTTCTAGAGTGATTCGTGTTCTAGAGTGATTCGTGTCCTAGAGTGATTCGTGTCCTAGAGTGATTCGTGTCCTAGAGTGATTCGTGTTCTAGAGTGATTCGTGCTCTAGAGTGATTCATGTTCTAGAGTGATTCATGTTCTAGAGTGATTCGTGTTCTAGAGTGATTCGTGTTCTAGAGTGATTCGTGTTCTAGAGTGATTCGTGTTCTAGAGTGATTCGTGTTCTAGAGTGATTCGTGTTCTAGAGTGATTCGTGTTCTAGAGTGATTCGTGTTCTAGAGTGATTCGTGTCCTAGAGTGATTCGTGTCCTAGAGTCTTTCATGTCCTAGAGTCATTCATGTCATTTGTGTCCTAGAGTGATTCATGTCATTTGTGTCCTAGAGTGATTCATGTCCTAGATTGATTCATGTCCTAGATTGATTCATAATCTGGAGTGATTGTTGTCCTAGAGTGATTCATGTCCTAGAGTGATTGTTGTCCTAGAGTGTGATTTGTGTCCTAGAGTGTGATTTGTGTCATAGAGTGTGATTTGTGTCCTAGAGTGATTTGTGTCCTAGTGTGATTTGTGTCCTGGGGTGATTTGTGTCCTAGAGTGATTCATGTCCTAGAGTGATTCGTGTCCTAGAGTGTGATTCATGTCCTAGAGTGTGATTCATGTCCTAGAGTGATTCATGTCCTAGAGTGATTCATGTCCTAGAGTGATTCATGTCCTAGTGTGATTCATGTCCTAGAGTGATTCATGTCCTAGAGTGTGATTCATGTCCTAGAGTGATTCATGTCCTAGAGTTTGATTCATGTCCTAGAGTTTGATTCATGTCCTAGAGTTTGATTCATGTTCTAGAGTGATTTGTGTTCTAGAGTGATTCGTGTTCTAGAGTGATTTTTGTTCTAGAGTGATTCGTGTTCTAGAGTGATTCGTGTTCTGGAGTGATTCGTGTCCTAGAGTGATTCGTGTCCTAGAGTGATTCGTGTTCTAGAGTCATTCGTGTCCTAGAGTGATTCGTGTCCTAGAGTGATTCATGTTCTAAAATGATTTGTGTCCTAGAGTGTGATTCATGTCCTAGAGTCATTCATGTCCTAGAGTCATTCATGTCCTAGAGTCATTCATAACCTAGAGTCATTCATGTCCTAGAGTCATTCATGTCATTTGTGTCCTAGAGTGATTCATGTCCTAGATTGATTCATAATCTAGAGTGATTGTTGTCCTAGAGTGTGATTCATGTCCTAGAGTGTGATTCATGTCCTAGAGTGTGATTCATGTCCTAGAGTGATGTGTCCTACAGTGATTCATGTCCTAGAGTGTGATTTGTGTCCTAGAGTGATCAGTGTCCTAGAGTGATCCGTGTCCTAGAGTGATTTGTTTCCTTGAGTGTGATTTGTGTCATGGGGTGATTTGTGTCCTAGAGTGATTCATGTCCTAGAGTGATTTGTGTCCTAGTGTGTGATTCATGTCCTAGAGCGTGATTCATGTCCTAGAGCGTGATTCATGTCCTAGAGTGATTCATGTCCTAGAGTGATGTGTGTCCTAGAGTGATTCATGTCCTAGAGTGATTCATGTCCTAGAGTGATTCATGTCCTAGAATGATTCATGTCCTAGAATGATTCATGTTCTAGAATGATTTGTGTCCTAGTGTGATTCATGTCCTTTAGAGTAATTCATATCCTTTAGAGTGATTCGTGTCCTAGTGTGATTTTTGACCTATAATGTGATTTTTATCATATAGTGTGATTCATGTCCTAGAGTGATTCATGTTCTAGAGTGATTCATGTTCTAGAGTGATTCATGTTCTAGAGTGATTCATGTTCTAGAGTGATTCATGTCCTAGAGTGATTCATGTTCTAAAATGATTTGTGTTCTAAAATGATTTGTGTCCTAGAGTGATTAGTGTCCTAGAGTGATTTGTGTCCTAGAGTCATTCATGTCCTAGAGTCATTCATGTCCTAGAGTCATTCATGTCATTTGTGTCCTAGAGTGATTCATGTCCTATAGTGATTGTTGTCCTAGATTGATTCATGTCCTAGATTGATTCATTTCCTAGAGTGTGATTTGTGTCCTAGAGTGTGATTTGTGTCCTAGAGTGTGATTTGTGTCCTAGAGTGATCCATGTCCTAGAGTGATTTGTGTCCTTGAGTGTGATTTGTGTCCTGGTGTGATTTGTGTCCTGGGGTGATTTGTGTCCTAGAGTGATTCATGTCCTAGAGTGATTTGTGTCCTAGAGTGTGATTCATGTCCTAGAGCGTGATTCATGTCCTAGAGTGATTCATGTCCTAGAGTGATTTATTCCTAGTGTGATTCATGTCCTTTAGAGTAATTCATGTCCTAGGGTGGTTCATGTCCTAGAGTGATTCATGTCCTAGATTGAATCATGTTCTAGAGTGATTTGTGTCCTAGTGTGATTCGTGTCCTAGTGTGATTCGTGTCCTAGAGATTTTTGTCCTTTAATGTGAATTTTGTCCAGTAGTGTGATTCCTGTCCTAGAGTGTGATTCATGTAGAGTGATTTGTGTCCTAGAGTGATTCATGTCCTAGAGTGATTCATGTCCTAGAGTGATTCATGTTCTTGAATGATTCGTGTCCTAGTGTGATTCATGTCCTTTAGAGTAATTCATATCCTTTAGAGTGATTCATGTCCTAGAGTGACTCGTGTCCTAGAGTGTGATTTTTGACCTATAATGTGATTTTTATCATATAGTGTGATTCATGTCCTAGAGTGATTCATGTTCTAGAGTGATTCATGTTCTAGAGTGATTCATGTTCTAGAGTGATTCATGTCCTAGAGTGATTCATGTCCTAGAGTGATTCATGTTCTAGAGTGATTCATGTTCTAGAGTGATTCATGTCCTAGAGTGATTCATGTTCTAAAATGATTTGTGTCCTAGAGTGATTAGTGTCCTAGAGTGATTAGTGTCCTAGAGTGATTAGTGTCCTAGAGTGATTAGTGTCCTAGAGTGATTTGTGTCCTAGAGTGATTTGTGTCCTAGAGTGTGATTCATGTCCTAGAGTCATTCATGTCCTAGAGTCATTCATGTCATTTGTGTCCTAGATTGATTCATGTCCTAGATTGATTCATGTCCTAGTGTGTGATTTGTGTCCTAGAGTGTGATTTGTATCCTAGAGTGATCCGTGTCCTATAGTGATTTGTGTCCTTGAGTGTGATTTGTGTCCTGATGTGATTTGTGTCCTGGGGTGATTCATGTCCTAGAGTGATTTGTGTTCTAGAGTTTGATTCATGTCCTAGAGCGGGATTCATGTCCTAGAGTGATTCATGTCCTAGAGTGAATCGTGTTCTAGAGTGATTTGTGTCCTAGTGTGATTCGTGTCCTAGGGTAATTCGTGTCCTAGAGTTTGATTTTTCTCCTATAATGTGATTTTTGTCCTATAGTGGGATTCCTGTCCTAGAGTGATTCATGTCCTAGAGTGTGATTCGTATCCTAGAGTGTGATTTGTGTCTTAGAGTGTGATTTGTGTCCTAGAGTGATCCATGTCCTAGAGTGATTTGTGTCCTTGAGTGTGATTTGTGTCCTGGTGTGATTTGTGTCCTGGGGTGATTTGTGTCCTAGAGTGATTTGTGTCCTAGAGTGTGATTCATGTCCTAGAGCGTGATTCATGTCCTAGAGTGATTTGTGTCCTAGTGTGATTCATGTCCTAGGGTAATTCGTGTCCTAGGGTAATTCGTGTCCTAGAGTTTGATTTTTCTCCTATAATGTGATCTTTGTCCTATAGTGGGATTCCTGTCCTAGAGTGATTCATGTCCTAGAGTGTGATTCGTATCCTAGAGTGTGATTTGTGTCCTAGAGTGTGATTTGTGTCCTAGAGTGATCCATGTCCTAGAGTGATTTGTGTCCTTGAGTGTGATTTGTGTCCTGGTGTGATTTGTGTCCTGGTGTGATTTGTGTCCTGGGGTGATTTGTGTCCTAGAGTGATTCATGTCCTAGAGTGATTTGTGTCCTAGAGTGTGATTCATGTCCTAGAGCGTGATTTATTCCTAGTGTGATTCATGTCCTTTAGAGTAATTCATGTCCTTTAGAGTAATTCATGTCCTAGGGTGGTTCATGTCCTAGAGTGATTCATGTCCTAGATTGAATCATGTTCTAGAGTGATTTGTGTCCTAGTGTGATTCATGTCCTAGTGTGATTCGTGTCCTAGAGTGTGATTTTTGTCCTTTAATGTGATTTTTGTCCTGTAGTGTGATTCCTGTCCTAGAGTGTGATTCATGTAGAGTGATTTGTGTCCTAGAGTGATTCATGTCCTAGAGTGATTCATGTCCTAGAGTGATTCATGTTCTAGAGTGATTCATGTTCTTGAATGATTTGTGTCCTAGTGTGATTCATGTCCTAGAGTGATTCATGTCCTAGAGTGATTAAAATTCTTGAATGATTTGTGTCCTAGAGTGATTCATGTTCTAGATTGATTTGTGTCCTAGAGTGATTCATGTCCTAGAGTAATTCATATTCTTGAATGATTTGTGTCCTAGAGTGATTCATGTCCTAGATTGATTCATAATCTAGAGTGATTATTGTCCTAGAGTGATTCAAGTCCTAGAGTGATTCATGTTCTAGATTGATTCATAATCTAGAGTGATTGTTGTCCTAGAGTGATTCATGTCCTAGATTGATTCATAATCTAGAGTGATTCATGTTCTAGAGTGATTCATGTCCTAGAGTCATTTATATTCTTGAATGATTTGTGTCCTAGATTGATTCATGTCCTAGAGTGATTCATGTCCTAGAGTGATTCGTGTCCTAGAGTGATTCATGTCCTAGAGTGATTAGTGTCCTAAAATGATTTGTGTCCTATAGTGATTTGTGTCCTAGAATGTGATTCATGTCCTAGAGTCATTCATGTCATTTGTGTCCTAGAGTGATTGTTGTCCTAGAGTGATTCATGTCCTAGATTGATTCATAATCTAGAGTGATTGTTGTCCTAGAGTGATTGTTGTCCTAGAGTGATTCATGTCCTAGAGTGTGATTCATGTTCTAGAGTGATTAGTGTCCTGGAGTTTGATTCATGTCCTAGAGTTTGATTCATGTCCTAGAGTGATTCATGTCCTAGAGTGATTCATGTCCTAGAGTGATTCATGTCCTAGAGTGATTCATGTCCTAGAGTGATTCATGTTCTAGAATGATTTGTGTCCTTTAGAGTAATTCATGTCCTTTAGAGTAATTCATGTCCTAGGGTGGTTCATGTCCTAGAGTGATTCATGTCCTAGAGTGAATCGTGTTCTAGAGTGATTTGTGTCCTAGTGTGATTCGTGTCCTAGGGTAATTCGTGTCCTAGAGTTTGATTTTTCTCCTATAATGTGATTTTTGTCCTATAGTGGGATTCCTGTCCTAGAGTGATTCATGTCCTAGAGTGTGATTCGTATCCTAGAGTGTGATTTGTGTCCTAGAGTGATTTGTGTCCTAGAGTGATCCATGTCCTAGAGTGATTTGTGTCCTTGAGTGTGATTTGTGTCCTGGTGTGATTTGTGTCCTGGGGTGATTTGTGTCCTAGAGTGATTCATGTCCTAGAGTGATTTGTGTCCTAGAGTGTGATTCATGTCCTAGAGTGTGATTCATGTCCTAGAGTGATTCATGTCCTAGAGTGATTTGTGTCCTAGTGTGATTCGTGTCCTAGGGTAATTCGTGTCCTAGAGTTTGATTTTTCTCCTATAATGTGATCTTTGTCCTAGAGTGGGATTCCTGTCCTAGAGTGATTCATGTCCTAGAGTGATTCGTATCCTAGAGTGTGATTTGTGTCCTAGAGTGTGATTTGTGTCCTAGAGTGTGATTTGTGTCCTAGAGTGATCCATGTCCTAGAGTGATTTGTGTCCTTGAGTGTGATTTGTGTCCTGGTGTGATTTGTGTCCTGGGGTGATTTGTGTCCTAGAGTGATTCATGTCCTAGAGTGATTTGTGTCCTAGAGTGTGATTCATGTCCTAGAGCGTGATTCATGTCCTAGAGTGATTTATTCCTAGTGTGATTCATTTCCTTTAGAGTAATTCATGTCCTAGGGTGGTTCATGTCCTAGAGTGATTCATGTCCTAGATTGAATCATGTTCTAGAGTGATTTGTGTCCTAGTGTGATTCATGTCCTAGTGTGATTCGTGTCCTAGAGTGTGATTTTTGTCCTTTAATGTGATTTTTGTCCTGTAGTGTGATTCCTGTCCTAGAGTGTGATTCATGTAGAGTGATTTGTGTCCTAGAGTGATTCATGTCCTAGAGTGATTCATGTCCTAGAGTGATTCATGTTCTAGAGTGATTCATGTTCTAGAGTGATTCATGTTCTTGAATGATTTGTGTCCTAGTGTGATTCATGTCCTAGAGTGATTCATGTCCTAGAGTGATTAAAATTCTTGAATGATTTGTGTCCTAGAGTGATTCATGTTCTAGATTGATTTGTGTCCTAGAGTGATTCATGTCCTAGAGTAATTCATATTCTTGAATGATTTGTGTCCTAGAGTGATTCATGTCCTAGATTAATTCATAATCTAGAGTGAGTATTGTCCTAGAGTGATTCAAGTCCTAGAGTGATTCATGTTCTAGATTGATTCATAATCTAGAGTGATTGTTGTCCTAGAGTGATTCATGTCCTAGATTGATTCATAATCTAGAGTGATTCATGTTCTAGAGTGATTCATGTCCTAGAGTCATTTATATTCTTGAATGATTTGTGTCCTAGAGTGATTCATGTCCTAGAGTGATTCATGTCCTAGAGTGATTCGTGTCCTAGAGTGAGTCATGTCCTAGAGTGATTAGTGTCCTAAAATGATTTGTGTCTTATAGTGATTTGTGTCCTAGAATGTGATTCATGTCCTAGAGTCATTCATGTCATTTGTGTCCTAGAGTGATTGTTGTCCTAGAGTGATTCATGTCCTAGATTGATTCATAATCTAGAGTGATTGTTGTCCTAGAGTGATTGTTGTCCTAGAGTGATTCATGTCCTAGAGTGTGATTCATGTTCTAGAGTGATTAGTGTCCTGGAGTTTGATTCATGTCCTAGAGTTTGATTCATGTCCTAGAGTGATTCATGTCCTAGAGTGATTCATGTCCTAGAGTGATTCATGTCCTAGAGTGATTCATGTCCTAGAATGATTCATGTTCTAGAATGATTTGTGTCCTTTAGAGTAATTCATGTCCTTTAGAGAGCAATTCATGTCCTAGGGTGGTTCATGTCCTAGAGTGATTCATGTCCTAGAGTGAATCGTGTTCTAGAGTGATTTGTGTCCTAGTGTGATTCGTGTCCTAGGGTAATTCGTGTCCTAGAGTTTGATTTTTCTCCTATAATGTGATTTTTGTCCTATAGTGGGATTCCTGTCCTAGAGTGATTCATGTCCTAGAGTGTGATTCGTATCCTATAGTGTGATTTGTGTCCTAGAGTGTGATTTGTGTCCTAGAGTGTGATTTGTGTCCTAGAGTGATTTGTGTCCTTGAGTGTGATTTGTGTCCTAGAGTGATTTGTGTCCTAGAGTGTGATTCATGTCCTAGAGCGTGATTCATGTCCTAGAGTGATTCATGTCCTAGAGTGATTTGTGTCCTAGAGTGATTCATGTCCTAGATTGATTCATAATCTAGAGTGATTATTGTCCTAGAGTGATTCATGTCCTAGAGTGATTCATGTTCTAGATTGATTCATAATCTAGAGTGATTGTTGTCCTAGAGTGATTCATGTCCTAGATTGAATGATTTGTGTCCTAGAGTGATTCATGTCCTAGAGTGATTCATGTCCTAGAGTGATTCATGTCCTAGAGTGATTCATGTTCTTGAATGATTTGTGTCCTAGAGTGATTCATGTCCTAGAGTGATTCATGTCCTAGAGTGATTAAAATTCTTGAATGATTTGTGTCCTAGAGTGATTCATGTTCTAGATTGATTTGTGTCCTAGAGTGATTTGTGTCCTAGAGTGATTCATGTCCTAGAGTAATTCATATTCTTGAATGATTTGTGTCCTAGAGTGATTCATGTCCTAGATTGATTCATAATCTAGAGTGATTATTGTCCTAGAGTGATTCATGTCCTAGAGTGATTCATGTTCTAGATTGATTCATAATCTAGAGTGATTGTTGTCCTAGAGTGATTCATGTCCTAGATTGATTCACAATCTAGAGTGATTCATGTTCTAGAGTGATTCATGTCCTAGTCATTTATATTCTTGAATGATTTGTGTCCTAGAGTGATTCATGTCCTAGAGTGATTCGTGTCCTAGAGTGATTCATGTCCTAGAGTGATTTGTGTCCTATAGTGATTTGTGTCCTAGAATGTGATTTGTGTCCTAGAATGTGATTCATGTCCTAGAGTCATTCATGTCATTTGTGTCCTAGAGTGATTGTTGTCCTAGAGTGATTCATGTCCTAGATTGATTCATAATCTAGAGTGATTGTTGTCCTAGAGTGATTGTTGTCCTAGAGTGATTCATGTCCTAGAGTGTGATTCATGTTCTAGAGTGATTAGTGTCCTGGAGTTTGATTCATGTCCTAGAGTTTGATTCATGTCCTAGAGTGATTCATGTCCTAGAGTGATTCATGTCCTAGAGTGATTCATGTCCTAGAGTGATTCATGTCCTAGAATGATTCATGTTCTAGAATGATTTGTGTCCTTTAGAGTAATTCATGTCCTTTAGAGCAATTCATGTCCTAGGGTGGTTCATGTCCTAGAGTGATTCATGTCCTAGAGTGAATCGTGTTCTAGAGTGATTTGTGTCCTAGTGTGATTCGTGTCCTAGGGTAATTCGTGTCCTAGAGTTTGATTTTTCTCCTATAATGTGATTTTTGTCCTATAGTGGGATTCCTGTCCTAGAGTGATTCATGTCCTAGAGTGTGATTCGTATCCTAGAGTGTGATTTGTGTCCTAGAGTGTGATTTGTGTCCTAGAGTGTGATTTGTGTCCTAGAGTGATTTGTGTCCTTGAGTGTGATTTGTGTCCTTGAGTGTGATTTGTGTCCTAGAGTGATTTGTGTCCTAGAGTGTGATTCATGTCCTAGAGCGTGATTCTTGTCCTAGAGTGATTCATGTCCTAGAGTGATTTGTGTCCTAGAGTGATTCATGTCCTAGATTGATTCATAATCTAGAGTGATTATTGTCCTAGAGTGATTCATGTCCTAGAGTGATTCATGTTCTAGATTGATTCATAATCTAGAGTGATTGTTGTCCTAGAGTGATTCATGTCCTAGATTGAATGATTTGTGTCCTAGAGTGATTCATGTCCTAGAGTGATTCATGTCCTAGAGTGATTCATGTTCTTGAATGATTTGTGTCCTAGAGTGATTCATGTCCTAGAGTGATTCATGTCCTAGAGTGATTAAAATTCTTGAATGATTTGTGTCCTAGAGTGATTCATGTTCTAGATTGATTTGTGTCCTAGAGTGATTTGTGTCCTAGAGTGATTTGTGTCCTAGAGTGATTCATGTCCTAGAGTAATTCATATTCTTGAATGATTTGTGTCCTAGAGTGATTCATGTCCTAGATTGATTCATAATCTAGAGTGATTATTGTCCTAGAGTGATTCATGTCCTAGAGTGATTCATGTTCTAGATTGATTCATAATCTAGAGTGATTGTTGTCCTAGAGTGATTCATGTCCTAGATTGATTCATAATCTAGAGTGATTCATGTTCTAGAGTGATTCATGTCCTAGTCATTTATATTCTTGAATGATTTGTGTCCTAGAGTGATTCATGTCCTAGAGTGATTCGTGTCCTAGAGTGATTCATGTCCTAGAGTGATTTGTGTCCTATAGTGATTTGTGTCCTAGAATGTGATTTGTGTCCTAGAATGTGATTCATGTCCTAGAGTCATTCATGTCATTTGTGTCCTAGAGTGATTGTTGTCCTAGAGTGATTCATGTCCTAGATTGATTCATAATCTAGAGTGATTGTTGTCCTAGAGTGATTGTTGTCCTAGAGTGTGATTCATGTTCTAGAGTGATTAGTGTCCTGGAGTTTGATTCATGTCCTAGAGTTTGATTCATGTCCTAGAGTGATTCATGTCCTAGAGTGATTCATGTTCTAGAGTGATTCATGTCCTAGAGTGATTCATGTCCTAGAGTGATTCATGTTCTAGAATGATTTGTGTCCTTTAGAGTAATTCATGTCCTTTAGAGTAATTCATGTCCTAGGGTGGTTCATGTCCTAGAGTGAATCGTGTTCTAGAGTGATTTGTGTCCTAGTGTGATTCATGTCCTAGGGTAATTCGTGTCCTAGAGTTTGATTTTTCTCATATAATGTGATTTTTGTCCTATAGTGGGATTCCTGTCCTAGAGTGATTCATGTCCTAGAGTGTGATTCGTATCCTAGAGTGTGATTTGTGTCCTAGAGTGTGATTTGTGTCCTAGAGTGATCCATGTCCTAGAGTGATTTGTGTCCTTGAGTGTGATTTGTGTCCTGGTGTGATTTGTGTCCTGGGGTGATTTGTGTCCTAGAGTGATTCATGTCCTAGAGTGATTTGTGTCCTAGAGTGTGATTCATGTCCTAGAGCGTGATTCATGTCCTAGAGTGATTCATGTCCTAGAGTGATTTGTGTCCTAGAGTGATTCATGTCCTAGATTGATTCATAATCTAGAGTGATTATTGTCCTAGAGTGATTCATGTCCTAGAGTGATTCATGTTCTAGATTGATTCATAATCTAGAGTGATTGTTGTCCTAGAGTGATTCATGTCCTAGATTGAATGATTTGTGTCCTAGAGTGATTCATGTCCTAGAGTGATTCATGTCCTAGAGTGATTCATGTCCTAGAGTGATTCATGTTCTTGAGTGATTTGTGTCCTAGAGTGATTCATGTCCTAGAGTGATTCATGTCCTAGAGTGATTAAAATTCTTGAATGATTTGTGTCCTAGAGTGATTCATGTTCTAGATTGATTTGTGTCCTAGAGTGATTCATGTCATAGAGTAATTCATATTCTTGAATGATTTGTGTCCTAGAGTGATTCATGTCCTAGATTGATTCATAATCTAGAGTGATTATTGTCCTAGAGTGATTCATGTCCTAGAGTGATTCATGTTCTAGATTGATTCATAATCTAGAGTGATTATTGTCCTAGAGTGATTCATGTCCTAGATTGATTCATAATCTAGAGTGATTCATGTTCTAGAGTGATTCATGTCCTAGTCATTTATATTCTTGAATGATTTGTGTCCTAGAGTGATTCATGTCCTAGAGTGATTCGTGTCCTAGAGTGATTCATGTCCTAGAGTGATTAGTGTCCTAAAATGATTTGTGTCCTATAGTGATTTGTGTCCTAGAATGTGATTCATGTCCTAGAGTCATTCATGTCATTTGTGTCCTAGAGTGATTGTTGTCCTAGAGTGATTCATGTCCTAGAGTGATTCATGTCCTAGATTG
Organism: Cepaea nemoralis; assembly: GCA_014155875.1. Taxonomy (NCBI): domain Eukaryota; kingdom Metazoa; phylum Mollusca; class Gastropoda; order Stylommatophora; family Helicidae; genus Cepaea; species Cepaea nemoralis. The sequence goes on from JACEFZ010012704.1 coordinate 81,544, forward strand.
ATTCATAATCTAGAGTGATTGTTGTCCTAGAGTGATTGTTGTCCTAGAGTGATTGTTGTCCTAGAGTGTGATTCATGTTCTAGAGTGTGATTCATGTTCTAGAGTGATTAGTGTCCTGGAGTTTGATTCATGTCCTAGAGTTTGATTCATGTCCTAGAGTGATTCATGTCCTAGAGTGATTCATGTCCTAGAGTGATTCATGTCCTAGAGTGATTCATGTCCTAGAGTGATTCATGTCCTAGAGTGATTCATGTTCTAGAATGATTCGTGTTCTAGAATGATTTGTGTCCTTTAGAGTAATTCATATCCTTTAGAGTAATTCATGTCCTAGAGTGATTCATGTCCTAGAGTGATTCATGTCCTAGTGTGATTTTTATCCTATAGTGATTCATGTCATAGAGTGTGATCCCTGTCCTAGAGTGTGATTCATGTCCTAGAGTGTGATTCATGTCCTAGAGTGATTCATGTCCTAGAGTGATTTGTGTCCTAGAGTGATTTGTGTCCTAGAGTGATTTGTGTCCTAGAGTGATTCATGTCCTAGAGTGATTTATATTCTTGAATGATTTGTGTCCTAGAGTGATTCATGTTCTTGAATGATTTGTGTCCTAGAGTGATTCATGTCCTAGAGTGATTCATGTGAGTGATTCATGTCCTAGAGTGATTTGTATCCTAGAGTGATTCATGTCCTAGGGTGATTTGTGCCCTAGAGTGATTTGTGCCCTAGAGTGATTCATGTCCTAGAGTGATTCATGTCCTAGAGAGATTCATGTTCTAGAGTGATTCATGTCCTAGAGTGATTCATGTTCTAGAGTGATTCATGTCCTAGAGTGATTCATGTCCTAGAGTGATTCATGTTCTAGAGTGATTCATGACCTAGTGTGATTCGTGTCCTAGAGTGATTCGTGTCCTAGAGTGATTTTTGTCCTATAGTGTGATTTTTATCCTAGAGTGATTCCTGTCCTAGAGTGATTCGTGTCCTAGAGTGATTCGTGTCCTAGAGTGTGATTCGTGTCCTAGAGTGATTCGTGTCCTAGAGTGATTCGTGTCCTAGAGTGATTCATGTCCTAGAGTGATTTATATTCTTGAATGATTTGTGTCCTAGAGTGATTTGTGTCCTAGAGTGATTCATGTTCTTGAATGATTTGTGTCCTAGAGTGATTCATGTCCTATAGTGATTCATGTCCTAGAGATTCAAATTCTTGTATGATTTGTGTCCTAGGGTGATTCATGTCCTAGAGTGATTCATGTCCTAGAGTGATTTGTGTCCTAGAGTGATTCATGTCCTAGAGTGATTCATGTCCTAGAGTGATTCATGTTCTTGAATGATTTGTGTCCTAGAGTGATTCATGTCCTAGAGTGATTCAAATTCTTGAATGATTTGTGTCCTAGAGTGATTCATGTCCTAGAGTGATTGTGTCCTAGAGTGATTCAAATTCTTGAATGATTTGTGTCCTAGAGTGATTCATGTCCTAGAGTTATTGTGTCCTAGAGTGATTCATGTTCTTGAATGATTGTGTCCTAGAGTGATTTGTGTCCTAGAGTGATTCATGTCCTAGAGTGATGTGTGTCCTAGAGTGTGATTCATGTCCTAGAGTGATTCATGTTCTTTAATGATCTGTGTCCAATGGATCTGGTGTATCAAGCTGTGGTAAAGTACAAGTGTGTCCTTGTTCTTGCAGTTATCCATTCACGAGACAGAAGACCCCAACGACCCCCGCTACCTCCTGGTGATGAAAGGTGCCCCTGAGAGGATTATGGACCGCTGCTCCACCATCATGATGCACGGCAAGGACCAGCCTCTGGACGACAACTTCAGGGAAGCTTTCAATGCCGCCTACATGGAGCTGGGAGGTTTGGGCGAGAGAGTCCTGGGTAGGTTTGCCTTGTCTCTGCATGTCTGTATCTGCATGCCTGTGTCTGCCTGGAGCTGGGAGGTCTGGGTGAGAGAGTCCTGGGTAGGTCTGCCTTGTCTGTGTCTGTATGTCTGTGTCTGCCTGGAGCTGGGAGGTCTGCCTTGTCTGTGTCTGTATGTCTGTGTCTGCCTGGAGCTGGGAGGTCTGTCTTGTCTGTGTCTGTATGTCTGTGTCTGTATGTCTGTGTCTGTATGTCTGTGTGTATGTCTGTCTGTATGTCTGTGTCTGTATGTCTGTGTCTGTCTGTGTCTGCCTGGAGCTGGGAGATCTGCCTTGTCTGTGTCTGTATGTCTGTGTCTGCCTGGAGCTGGGAGGTCTTTCTTGTCTGTGTCTGTATGTCTGTGTCTGTATGTCTGTGTCTGCCTGGTGCTGGGAGGTCTGCCTTGTCTGTGTCTGCATGTCTATGTCTGTGTATCTGTATGTCTGTGTCTGCCTGGAGCTGGGAGGTCTTCCTTGTCTGTGTCTGCATGTCTGTGTCTGCCTGGAGCTGGGATGTCTGGGCGAGAGTCGTGGGTAGGTCTGTCCTCATAGTGCACTGTCAGATACAGATATGTGACAAGTATCCCACTGCATGATGAGTTAATGTGGTCACATATTGTCATGTATGTGACCCTCAAACAATGTCCAACTGTAGTGTCATGAATGTAACCCTCAAACAATGTCCAACTGTAGTGTCATGAATGTAACCCTCAAACAATGTCCAACTGTAGTGTCATGAATGTAACCCTCAAACAATGTCCAACTGTAGTGTCATGAATGTAACCCTCAAACAATGTCCAACTGTAGTGTCATGAATGTAACCCTCAAACAATGTCCAACTGTAGTGTCATGAATGTAACCCTCAAACAATGTCCAACTGTAGTGTCATGAATGTAACCCTCAAACAATGTCCAACTGTAGTGTCATGAATGTAACCCTCAAACAATGTCCAACTGTAGTGTCATGAATGTAACCCTCAAACAATGTCCAACTGTAGTGTCATGAATGTAACCCTCAAACAATGTCCAACTGTAGTGTCATGAATGTAACCCTCAAACAATGTCCAACTGTAGTGTCATGAATGTAACCCTCAAACAATGTCCAACTGTAGTGTCATGAATGTAACCCTCAAACAATGTCCAACTGTAGTGTACAATACAAGATATCATATTATTGTCATGAATGTAACCCTCAAACAATGTCCAACTGTAGTGTACAATACAAGATATCATATTAATGTCATGAATGTAACCCTCAAACAATGTCCAACTGTAGTGTCATGTATGTAACCCTCAAACAATGTCCAACTGTAGTGTACAATACAAGATATCATATTACTGTCATGAATGTAACCCTCAAACAATGTCCAACTGTAGTGTCATGTATGTAACCCTCAAACAATGTCCAACTGTAGTGTCATGAATGTAACCCTCAAACAATGTCCAACTGTAGTGTACAATACAAGATATCATATTATTGTCATGAATGTAACCCTCAAACAATGTCCAACTGTAGTGTACAATACAAGATATCATATTACTGTCATGAATGTAACCCTCAAACAATGTCCAACTGTAGTGTACAATACAAGATATCATATTACTGTCATGAATGTAACCCTCAAACAATGTCCAACTGTAGTGTACAATACAAGATATCTTATTACTGTCATGAATGTAACCCTCAAACAATGTCCAACTGTAGTGTACAATACAAGATATCATATTACTGTCATGAATGTAACCCTCAAACAATGTCCAACTGTAGTGTACAATACAAGATATCATATTACTGTCATGAATGTAACCCTCAAACAATGTCCAACTGTAGTGTACAATACAAGATATATTACTGTCATGAATGTAACCCTCAAACAATGTCCAACTGTAGTGTACAATACAAGATATCATATTACTGTCATGAATGTAACCCTCAAACAATGTCCAACTGTAGTGTACAATACAAGATATCATATTACTGTCATGAATGTAACCCTCAAACAATGTCCAACTGTAGTGTACAATACAAGATATATTACTGTCATGAATGTAACCCTCAAACAATGTCCAACTGTAGTGTACAATACAAGATATCATATTACTGTCATGAATGTAACCCTCAAACAATGTCCAACTGTAGTGTCATGTATGTAACCCTCAAACAATGTCCAACTGTAGTGTACAATACAAGATATCATATTACTGTCATGTATGTAACCCTCAAACAATGTCCAACTGTAGTGTACAATACAAGATATCATATTACTGTCATGTATGTAACCCTCAAACAATGTCCAACTGTAGTGTCATGAATGTAACCCTCAAACAATGTCCAACTGTAGTGTCATGAATGTAACCCTCAAACAATGTCCAACTGTAGTGTATAATACAAGATATCATATTACTGTCATGAATGTAACCCTCAAACAATGTCCAACTGTAGTGTACAATACAAGATATAATTGCTTGTATCATCATGTCATCCATGCCTTCTTCATTGTTTTTATTCCATTCAGGTTTTTGTGATTATATCCTGCCTACGGAAGAGTACCCGCCCAACTTTGAGTTTGACCCCGAGGGACCCAACTTCCCTGTCACTGGCCTGAGGTTTGTGGGACTCATGTCTATGATTGACCCACCCAGAGCTGCCGTCCCAGATGCTGTGGGCAAGTGTAGGAGTGCTGGCATTAAAGTGAGTACATGTTCACTCATGACTGCTGCTTAGATAGAACTTGTTCGGGTCTAGCTAATCTTGTCTGATTTCATGACCACATTTGTTGTCTGTATTTCCAGTTGTCATTCATTCATGCCTGTTATCTGTTTGAATCCATCTCTGGGCAAGGATTTAAATAAATTTGACCAGAAAATGTTCTGAGATGTAGAGGTGGCCGACGTGTCCGACAATTACTGATAGTGAAGGCCTTACCGGAGTCCAGCACAAGTCTGAAGAATATTGTTTTGTTAGAAGGGCTCGCGGTTCTCCCAGGGTCAGAGCCACCCCATCAGGTACCTACATCCGTGTGCCACCCCATCAGGTCCCTACATCCGTGTGCCACCCCATCAAGTCCCTACGTCCGTGTGCCACCCCATCAGGTCCCTACGTCAGTGTGCCACCCCATCAGGTCCCTACGTCCGTGTGTCACCCCATCAGGTCCCTACATCCATGTGTCACCCCATCAGGTCCCTACATCCATGTGTCACCCCATCAGGTCCCTATGTCAGTGTGCCACCCCATCAGGTCCCTACATCCATGTGTCACCCCATCAGGTCCCTACGTCAGTGTGTCACCCCATCAGGTCCCTACATCCGTGTGCCACCCCATCAGGTCCCTACGTCAGTGTGCCACCCCATCAGGTCCCTACATGTGTGGGTGAGTGGGTTTTGGTGGGTAGTGGTATTTGTGGGTGTTGGTGGGATGTGTAGATGGATGTGTGGGGGTGAAAGTAGGGGTGTTGGAATGGGTGTGGGGGATGTGTGTATGGGTGGAGGACATGTGTATGGGACGGATGCAGGGGATGTGTGTTTATGTGGGTGGAGATGTGTGGATGGTTTGAGGAAGTGTGTGTGGGAGGCGGGGTTGTGTGGGTAGAGGATTGTGTTGGGTGGATTTGGGATGGAAGGGCGGGTGGGGAGAAGTGTATGGTGTGTGGGTTTGAGATATGTGTGAGGTGTGTTGGTGGGGGATGTGTGAATGATGTGTGGGTGGAGGGTATGTTTGTGGTGGTATGGATGGAGGATAGTGTGTGGTGTGGGGGATGGGTGTGGGGAATGTGCATATGGGTGGGGTATATGTGTGGGTGAGCAGGGGATTGTGGTGGTTGGGGGAAGTATGTGGGGGAGTGTGGGTGGGGGTGTGTGAGTGGCTTAGGGATGTGTAGGTGGGTGAGGGAGTTGTATGTGTCAGGGTGGGATGTGTGAGTGGGTGGAGGATGTGTGTGGGGGTAGGGGTATTGTGATCGAGAGATGTTTGGTTGGGAGTGGGTGGGGGTGTGTGGGTGTGTAGTGGAGGATGTTTGCGTGAGTGAGTGTTGGTGGACGGGTAGGGAATGCGTGTGTGGGTGGGGAGAGGTGTGTGGTGTGTTGGTTGGTGATATTGTGTGGGTGAGGTATGTGTGTGTGGGTGGGGGATTTTGGTGGTGTGTGAGTAGGGGTATGTGGGGTGGATGGGTAAGGGTATCTGTGTGGGTGTGGGTGGGAATATTGTGTGGTATCTGGGTGGGGGATATGTGTGTGGTGTGTAAGTGGGGATGTGTTGGTGAGGGATATGTGTGTGTGTGGTGCGTGGGTTAGGAATAGTGCGTGGTAGGGGGTGTATGTGATGTGCGGGTGGGGGATTGTGTGGTGGGGGATTAGGTTAAGGCATGTGTGGTTGGGTGGAAGTTGTATGTGTGGGTGGTGGGGTGTGTGTGAGTGGATTGGGGATGTATGGGTGGTTAGGGAGATGTGTGTGTGTGTGGGGGGGGGGGTAGGGACATGTCAGTTGGTGGGGATGTGTGTGTATGGTTGTGCGATGTGTGGGTTGGTGGGGGATTGTGTGTGTGGGTGGGGAATATGTTGTCGATGGAGATGTGGCTGGGGGATGGGTGGTTTGAGGTGTGGGTGGTTTGAGGTGTGGGTGGGGAGAGGATGTGTATGTGGATGGGCGTGGGATGTGTGGGTTGGTGGGGGAATGTTTGTGGGTGGCGAGTGTGTTTTGGTTGGGGGATCAGGTGAGGGCAGTGAACAAAAAAACAGAAAACAAAAATTATTTCTTGCAGACATAAAACACACTTATTAAATTTCAGTACATGAAATATGTTCACACAGCAGGTAAGAAAATCTGCATTATTCGATACCAGTGAAGCAGCAGTTATGCAAACATTTAATATCAGTTAAGAAGGCTGAATGTCAAGACAATGCAATCAGTCAAGAGTGGTGTTGCAGAAATGGTCTTTGGTTGCTCTACCCTATCTGAGACCTGCCTGTGCTTCTTGTCATGCATATTCTAACTTGTAATACTCGTCATGACTTATTTGTGCAATGGTATGAAAGTTGGTGAGGTGTAATTTTCCTTTCTTTGGAAGAGGGGTTTAGATTGTTCTCTGGATTGTTCCAAGATTTAGGCCAAACAGCGCTGTACAGATCTTCACCATGATGCATGGTAGATACTGATGCTGGCTTCTTGTAGTTGGCTTAATATGCTGACCGTACTTCCTCTTAGAAAAATTCTGGTTTTTTTCCCTTTGCATTCAAGTCAATTATCTGGGCTTTTGATTTAATTTCTGTGCACATTTCTCCACAGTACTCCTTGCATCTTTCTATATGTTTGCTATAAAAAGTAACTGGGAGTCTCCGTGGCCATGACGCCGCCTGGCTCGGGGTTGTGGGTTCGATCCACGTCCTTCGGTTTACGAGTGCATTTTCTTCAGACTCCTGAGGGTCATCGCTGGAGCTATGTTGTGCTGCGATGTGGAGAGGGACTGAGCCTTATGGGATAAAAACCCAGTGCAATGAAGTCGACTTTTAAGCGACTTTTTAAAATCCTTGCTATAAGTGTTGCCATTACTAACAATTATTACATGTGATGGTCTGAATTCCTCTTCACTTACTATTGATCTGCACACACACGTCCCCCTCTTCCCCCCCCTCCCCCCATTTTAATTTACATTTAGTATTGATGATTGTCTCCGCACAGTTAATAATCCACTGATCTGCAACATTGCCTGTACACACATCAAGGCTTTTACATGCATCATCTCTTACCCATTGATTGATTCATTTTGGCCAGGTGCTTCTGTCACTCAATCATTGCCATTGTCTTGCAGGTTATCATGGTCACGGGAGATCACCCAATCACTGCCAAGGCCATTGCTAAAGGTGTGGGCATCATCTCCGAGGGCAGCAAGACAGTGGAAGACATCGCTGCAGAACGAGGCATTCCAGTGGAGGAGATCGACCCCAGGTAACATCTCACCTGTGTGTCTTTTTAGTGATTGCTGACATTTGGTAATGTTGATAGGAGCATTTTTACGTATAATTGTATGAATAAATATTTTAACTGAGAACCTCAATGCTAGAGTACATAACACATGAACCGGTGGTCCACTCTGAGGTCAGCTCTGGAGCATCTCACAGCCTGTAGCTGGCTCAGTTGTCTCAGCTCTGGAGCATCTCACAGCCTGTAGCTGGCTCAGTTGTCTCAGCTCTGGAGCATCTCACAGCCTGTAGCTGGCTCAGTTGTCTCAGCTCTGAAGCATCTCACAGCCTGTAGCTGGCTCAGTTGTCTCAGCTCTGGACCATCTCACAGCCTGTAGCTGGCTCAGTTGTCTCAGCTCTGGGGCATCTCACAGCCTGTAGCTGGCTCAGTTGTCTCAGCTCTGGACCATCTCACAGCCTGTAGCTGGCTCAGTTGTCTCAGCTCTGGAGCATCTCACAGCCTGTAGCTGGCTCAGTTGGTCTCAGCTCTGGAGCATCTCACAGCCTGTAGCTGGCTCAGTTGTCTCAGCTCTGGAGCATCTCACAGCCTGTAGCTGGCTCAGTTGTCTCAGCTCTGGAACATCTCACAGCCTGTAGCTGGCTCAGTTGTCTCAGCTCTGGAGCATCTCACAGCCTGTAGCTGGCTCAGTTGTCTCAGCTCTGGGTCATCTCACAGCCTGTAGCTGGTTCAGTTGTCTCAGCTCTGGGTCATCTCACAGCCTGTAGCTGGCTCAGTTGTCTCAGCTCTGGAACATCTCACAGCCTGTAGCTGGCTCAGTTGTCTCAGCTCTGGAACATCTCACAGCCTGTAGCTGGCTCAGTTGGTCTCAGCTCTGGAGCATCTCACAGCCTGTAGCTGGCTCAGTTGTCTCAGCTCTGGAACATCTCACAGCCTGTAGCTGGCTCAGTTGTCTCAGCTCTGGAGCATCTCACAGCCTGTAGCTGGCTCAGTTGTCTCAGCTCTGGGTCATCTCACAGCCTGTAGCTGGTTCAGTTGTCTCAGCTCTGGGTCATCTCACAGCCTGTAGCTGGCTCAGTTGTCTCAGCTCTGGGTCATCTCACAGCCTGTAGCTGGCTCAGTTGTCTCAGCTCTGGAGCATCTCACAGCCTGTAGCTGGCTCAGTTGTCTCAGCTCTGGAGCATCTCACAGCCTGTAGCTGGCTCAGTTGTCTCAGCTCTGGGCCATCTCACAGCCTGTAGCTGGCTCAGTTGTCTCAGCTCTGGAACATCTCACAGCCTGTAGCTGGCTCAGTTGTCTCAGCTCTGGGCCATCTTACAGCCTGTAGCTGGCTCAGTTGTCTCAGCTCTGGAACATCTCACAGCCTGTAGCTGGCTCAGTTATCTCAGCTCTGGGTCATCTCACAGCCAGTAGCTGGCTCAGTTGTCTCAGCTGTGGAGCATCTCACAGCCTGTAGCTGGCTCAGTTGTCTCAGCTCTGGAGCATCTCACAGCCTGTAGCTGGCTCAGTTGTCTCAGCTCTGGAGCATCTCACAGCCTGTAGCTGGCTCAGTTGTCTCAGCTCTGGAGCATCTCACAGCCTGTAGCTGGCTCAGTTGTCTCAGCTCTGGAGCATCTCACAGCCTGTAGCTGGCTCAGTTGTCTCAGCTCTGGAACATCTCACAGCCTGTAGCTGGCTCAGTTGTCTCAGCTCTGGGCCATCTCACAGCCTGTAGCTGGCTCAGTTGTCTCAGCTCTGGAACATCTCACAGCCTGTAGCTGGCTCAGTTGTCTCAGCTCTGGAGCATCTCACAGCCTGTAGCTGGCTCAGTTGTCTCAGCTCTGGGCCATCTCACAGCCTGTAGCTGGCTCAGTTGTCTCAGCTCTGGGCCATCTCACAGCCTGTAGCTGGCTCAGTTGTCTCAGCTCTGGGCCATCTCACAGCCTGTAGCTGGCTCAGTTGTCTCAGCTCTGGAACATCTCACAGCCTGTAGCTGGCTCAGTTGTCTCACCTCTGGGTCATCTCACAGCCAGTAGCTGGCTCAGTTGTCTCAGCTGTGGAGCATCTCACAGCCTGTAGCTGGCTCAGTTGTCTCAGCTCTGGGTCATCTCACAGCCAGTAGCTGGCTCAGTTGTCTCAGCTGTGGAGCATCTCACAGCCTGTAGCTGGCTCAGTTGTCTCAGCTCTGGAGCATCTCACAGCCTGTAGCTGGCTCAGTTGTCTCAGCTCTGGAGCATCTCACAGCCTGTAGCTGGCTCAGTTGTCTCAGCTCTGGAGCATCTCACAGCCTGTAGCTGGCTCAGTTGTCTCAGCTCTGGAGCATCTCACAGCCTGTAGCTGGCTCAGTTGTCTCAGCTGTGGAACATCTCACAGCCTGTAGCTGGCTCAGTTGTCTCAGCTCTGGGTCATCTCACAGCCTGTAGCTGGCTCAGTTGTCTCAGCTCTGGAACATCTCACAGCCTGTAGCTGGCTCAGTTGTCTCAGCTCTGGAGCATCTCACAGCCTGTAGCTGGCTCAGTTGTCTCAGCTCTGGAACATCTCACAGCCTGTAGCTGGCTCAGTTGTCTCAGCTCTGGAACATCTCACAGCCTGTAGCTGGCTCAGTTGTCTCAGCTCTGGAGCATCTCACAGCCTGTAGCTGGCTCAGTTGTCTCAGCTCTGGGTCATCTCACAGCCTGTAGCTGGTTCAGTTGTCTCAGGAGGCTTGTTGATGAAGCAATAGCAGTAGTAGAACAGTAGTAGTAGCGGTGGTGGTGGTGTTGAAGCCTGGATTATCCTGTTCAACCTTTCTGAGTTTTCCTTGGGATGTTAGTGTCTCTTATTTCAGATAATGGGAAGTCAGTGTTTAGTCATATCTTTCATGCAGCTGCGATATTCATATTGTGCCTTCAACTGATGGATGTCATATTTCTTAGTGTGTATTTTAAATTCCTGTGTTTTGTGTCTATGTCAACACTGGTGGCTTGTCTTGTGCACAACTTTGCCACCATGTCCTTTAAAATGTCCGTCATATACCTGATGTGCTGCTCCTGTAGCGGTCGTGTGTAAATCACCCGAGTTGTGGTCTTGTCATAACATTTACATCTTTTCAGTAATGGACTTGCATGTATATCTTCTTGTTGAAATATATTTATATGTTGGTAATGTAATATATTTATATGTTGGTATTGTAATATATTTATATGTTGGTATTGTAATATATTTATATGTTGGTATTGTAATATATTTATATGTTGGTGTTGTAATATATTTATATGTTGTTGTAATATATTATGTTGTTGTTGTAATATATTGCTGAGTCTTTCCTTGCAGTTTTCTAGAGCCACCCATCTGAAACATATTTTCCATTCTAAGACATAATTGCATTGGGTCATGTATTCTTCTTCTTCTTCGTTCATCCGGAGTTTTTTTTCGGACGTGATTGCGTTGTGCCTGTCCACAGCAGAGCTGCGTTCTTGCGCCGTTAGGCCGACACATCCGACTTCTGCGGGCATTTGTTGACCGGGTTAACCTTCCCGGGGGTTTCTTAGGACGTTTGGCTATCACTGTTGTGGTGTTATCCCCCATCCCAGCTGGCCCATATAGAACAGCCAAAGACATCCTGGTCAGCCCTCAAGGGAAGGCAGGGGCAGACCATGGGCATTCCCCGCCATCCAAGGAGGCTTCCATACTTGCAGAGCCAACACACAGCGCTCTGGTACTGGGCTCACCCAAGGAATCGTCATGTCCTGCACATGGCTGCTTAGCCTCACTTCCGTATATTGGGCCTTCCATTCACCATAGGCTGTTCTTCCGGAAACCAGAAGTATGCAGTCTGCAGATGACATCCACACAGTGAGCTTTCGATTCGGACTTTCCATGTAATGGATTTGCTATCCAAGCAATATTCCATTTCGTGCCACTGGGACACTTTTTCCACCTTTTATGAAGCCCACACAGTGAGCTTTTGGTTCGGACTTTCCACGTGATGGATATGCTATCCAAGCAATATTCCATTTCATGCCTCTGGGGCGCTTTTGTAACCGATATACCTGTGGTATGAAGTGCGGCAGTCTAAATACTTCTTCAGGGTCATGTATTCAGTGAGTGCTGTCCTGTGCTGTCCATCCTTCTGTTGTACGAGACGAGTGTTATTTGCAGACAGAGAAATGGTGCAAGTTTGTCCTGCAGGCTTTCTGTGATGCCTAGAGACTTTCTGTGATGCCTAGAGACTTTCTGTGATGCCTAGAGACTTTCTGTGATGCCTAGAGACTTTCTGTGATGCCTAGAGACTTTCTGTGATGCCTAGAGACTTTCTGTGATGCCTAGAGACTTTCTGTGATGCCTAGAAACTTTCTGTGATGCCTAGAGACTTTCTGTGATGCCTAGAGACTTTCTATGATGCCTAGAGACTTTCTGTGATGCCTAGAGACTTTCTGTGATGCCTAGAGACTTTCTGTGATGCCTAGAAACATTTGTGCTCTACATATTTACATTTGATATGACTGTTTTGTTTGCCATTATTTCTGATTGGCTGTCATGACTGATTGTTTTGTTTGCCATTATTTCTGATTGGCTGTCATGACTGATTGTTTTATTTGCCATTATTTCTGATTGGCTGTCATGACTGATTGTTTTGTTTGCCATTATTTCTGATTGGCTGTCATGACTGATTGTTCAGCTTGATCTGAGCAGATTTGTCTCTTGGGAAGTGTTTGCTTGTCTGCTGTCTGTTGGAGGGAATATGGACAACCACACTTGTCCAGGGCTAGAATGTCCACAGTGACAGTAATCCCACTTGTATGTGTTATCCCACAGAGAGGCCAAGGCGGCTGTCATCCATGGCGGTGACCTCCGAGACATGACCCCAGCCCAGATTGACGAGATCTTGATCCACCACGCAGAGATTGTGTTTGCTCGAACTTCCCCCCAGCAGAAACTGATTATTGTGGAGGGCTGCCAGCGACAGGGTCAGATTGTGGCCGTGACTGGTGATGGTGTCAATGATTCTCCTGCCCTCAAGAAGGCTGATATTGGTGAGTTCATTATTTGCCCACTGTCAGTGTTCATGGCTTGTCAATCCTGTACAGTATGTTCATTATTGTTCTCAATCTTGGACATTGTGTGTTCATTTCTTTTTGTCAGTCTTGGGAGAACTCTCCACTACACGAGTGGCACACCATATAGAGCTGGATCAACCCAGGAGATGATGACCAACTAGAGAGGCGGACTCTTCCATCCAAGTCTCAATTCTAGTCCTGAGGGATTGTCACCTGCTTGGTCGACTAAAAGATCACTTTGTAAGGAACTTGATAATGATGCATCGTGAACACACACAGGCTTCTCCACACTGCAGTTTGCTAGCATCCATACAGTCGTGGGATCAGCGCTAATCTTGTTGGAGATTGTTGAGGTCCACAATGAACTGTTCAAGTTTGTGTGTGTGCGCGTACGTGCATGCATTTTTTTCCCCATAACATGATTTCTGTGTCCAGTTGTGACTATATGCAATATATAAATAAACTGTGTCCAGGCGTGGCTGTATGTAATATATAACTAACTTTCTGTGTCCAGGTGTGGCTATGTGTAATATATAACTAAACTTTCTGTGTCCAGGTGTGGCTATGGGTATTGCTGGCAGTGACGTCAGTAAACAGGCCGCTGACATGATCCTGCTGGATGACAATTTTGCATCAATTGTGACAGGTGTTGAAGAGGGCCGTCTGATTTTTGACAACTTGAAGAAATCAATTGCCTACACCCTGACCTCCAACATCCCAGAGATCTCGCCGTTCTTGTTCTTCATCATTGTCGATATCCCACTGCCCCTGGGTACCATCACCATCCTGTGTATTGACTTGGGTACTGACATGGTGCCTGCTATCTCCCTGGCTTACGAACAAGCTGAGCTAGACATCATGAAACGTATGCCCCGAAACCCATTCACAGACAAACTCGTCAATGAGAGGTTTGTTCATTGAGTTGTCTTCATCATCTCTCTGTGTGCTTAAAATCTCTCCTTGTCTGCTCATTTATCTCCATGTGTTTGCTCACATTCCTCTGTTTGATTATCATACACTTCGTGACTACTCATCTTGTCTGTGAGCGAAACAACACTCATATTGTAGAGGGACAACACTCACATCTTTGAGAGGTAATACCCACAGATTAGAGGGACAACACACAGCTTTGAGGGGCAATACCCACAGATTAGAGGGACAACACACAGCTTTGAGGGACAATACCCACAGATTAGAGGGACAACACACAGCTTTGAGGGACAATACCCATAGATTAGAGGGTCAACATTCACATCTTTGAGGGACAATACCCGCATTAGATTTGAGGGACAATACCCACATATTAGAGGGTCAACATTCACATCTTTGAGGGACAATACCCATAGATTAGAGGGGCAATACCCACATATTAGAGGGAGAACACTGCTGTTGTGGAAGGGGAAAGTGAGGACATGAATTGTGGCTAGGAAATGTGACCACATGAGAGTCCCAGACCAGTGTGTGTGTGGATAAGAGAGAACCATTGTTTGAACTCTGTGAGGAAGGGAGAACCATTGTTTGAACTGTGTGGATAAGAGAGAACCATTGTTTGAACTGTGTGAGGAAGGGAGAACCATTGTTTGAACTGTGGGGAAGGGAGAAACATTGTTTAAACTTGGCTCATGTAATCTCAGTACAATAATACAACCAGTGTATATGGGAGAAATAGTGACCTGACAAGTAGACCAGTGTACATGGACGATATGTGACATACTGACAACTAGACCAGTGTACATGGGAGAAATGTGATGACCTACTGACTAATAGACCAGTGTACATGGGAGAAATGTGATGACCTACTGACAACTAGACCAGTGCAGATGGGAGACATGTGATGACACACTGACAACTAGACCAGTGCACATGGGAGAAATGTGATGACCTACTGACTACTAGACCAGTGTACATGGAAGAAATGTGATGACCTACTGACAACTAGACCAGTGTACATGGGAGAAATGTGATGACCTACTGACAACTAGACCAGTGTACATGGGAGAAATGTGTACATGGGAGAAATGTGATGACATACTGACAACTAGACCAGTGTACATGGAAGACATGTGATGACCTACTGACAACTAGACCAGTGTAGATGGGAGAAATGGTGAGGACCATACTGAAAACTAGACCAGTGTACATGTGGAAGAACTGTGAGGGACCTACTGACAACTAGACCAGTGTACATGGGAGACATGTGATGACCTGCTGACACTAGACCAGTGTACATGGGAGAAATGTGATGACCTACTGACTACTAGACCAGTGTACATGGGAGAAATGTATGACCTACTGACTAACTGTGTACATGAGAAATGTGTACATGGGAGAAATGTGATGACATATTGACAACTAGACAGTGTACATGGGAGATGTGTGACGACCTACTGACAACTAGACCAGTGTACATGGGAGAATGTGATGACCTACTGACTACTAGACCAGTGTACATGGGAGACATGTTATGACCTACTGACAACTAGACCAGTGTACATGGGAGAAATGTGTACATGGGAGAAATTTGATGACATACTGACAACTAGACCAGTGTACATGGGAGACATGTGACACTACATGACTGACAAACGAGACCAGTGCTAACATGGGAGGAAATGTGTGACATGAGATACTGACAACTAGACCAGTGTACATGGAAGACATGTGATGACCTACTGACAGGCAGACCTTGACCTCTCTTCCTGTGTCCAGGTTGATCAGCATGGCCTATGGTCAGATCGGCATGATCCAGGCCACGGCCGGCTTCTTCACCTATTTCGTGATCATGGGAGAGAACGGCTTCTGGATGACCAAGCTGTTGGGTCTGCGCAAGGAGTGGGACTCCGTGGGCATCAACGACCTCGAGGACTCCTATGGCCAGGAATGGGTATGACCACATTTCTTGTTTGACTTTATCATCTCAGCTTCTTTGTCCACTCTAGCTTCTTTGTTCACTCCAGCTTCTTTGTTCACTCCAGCTTCTTTGTTCACTCCAGCATGTGTATTCACTCCAGCATGTGTGTTCACTCCAGTATGTGTGTTCATTCCAGTTTCTGTATTCACTCCAGCTTCTTTGTTCACTACAGCATGTATGTTCACTCCAGGTTCTGTGTTCACTCCAGGTTCTGTGTTCACTCCAGCATCTTTGTTCATCTCCAGCATCTTTGTTCACTCCAGCATCTTTGTTCATCCTAGCTTCTATGTTCACTCCAGCTTCTTTGTTCACTCCAGCATCTTTGTTCACTCCAGCTTCTATGTTCACTCCAGCTTCTTTGTTCACTGATGCATCTTCGTTCACTGATGCACCTTTGTTCACTGATGCATCCTTGTTCACTCCAGCATCTATGTTCACTCCAGCTTCTATGTTCACTCCAGCTTCTATGTTCACTCCAGCTTCTATGTTCACTCCAGCATCTGTGCTCACTCTAGCTTCTTTGTTCACTCCAGCTGTGTTCATTCATCTGTGAAATGTACTTCTAGAAGAATATGGAATAGACCAGATCAGCAGACTTCTGAACGCAATAACAAGGGGATGAATCATTTATAGACAAAGATACAACAAAGATTGGCTGTTTAAGATCGTAAATGGAGCAATCGGTAGAAGTAAACACACACCTACAACTCTGTGCCACTCACTACACAAATGCAAGACAGTCCGTCAGTATTTCATCAGCAGTTACTGCTGTATGGGATTGATGTCACTATTATGTTGCTAGTTTGTTGTATGTCACATATTGTGACGCATATATTGTTAATATTTTATCAGCACTTTCTGGTGTATGAGACTGTTGTCAGTATTTTGTCATTTCTATTTGTAGTTTCAGTATGAGCTGAAGTTTGTTGTATGTCACATATTGTGACGTATATATTGTTAATATTTTATCAGTACTTTCTGGTGTATGAGACTTGTCAGTATTTTGTCATTAGTTTCTGTTTGTAGTTTCAGTATGAGCTGGGCATTTAGTTTGTAACTTCTGTGGTCATAACAGGGACCAGAACACAGCCTGATCCAAGACTGTGTGGTCATGGGAGACGGAGGGCTGTGACTGCCCTGTCAGGACATGTGGTCTTTAGGTTGCATGTCCTGGCACTAGGGTGGGGCTTGTAGTCTTTAGGTTGCATGTCCTGGCACAAGGGTCGGGCTTGTAGTCTTTAGGTTGCATGTCCTGGCACTAGGGTGGGGCTTGTAGTCTTTAGGTTGCATGTCTGGCACTAGGGTGGAGCTTGTAGTCTTTAGGTTGCATGTCCTGGCACTAGGGTGGGGCTTGTAGTCTTTAGGTTGCATGTCCTGGCACTAGGGTGGGGCTTGTAGTCTTTAGGTTGCATGTCCGGGCACTAGGGTGGGGCTTGTAGTCTTTAGGTTGCATGTCCTGGCACTAGGGTGGGGCTTGTAGTCTTTAGGTTGCATGTCCTGGCACTAGGGTGGGGCTTGTAGTCTTTAGGTTGCATGTCCTGGCACTAGGGTCGGGCTTGTAGTCTTTAGGTTGCATGTCCTGGCACTAGGGTGGGGCTTGTAGTCTTTAGGTTGCATGTCCTGGCACTAGAGTGGGGCTTGTAGTCTTTAGGTTGCATGTCCTGGCACTAAGGTCGGGCTTGTAGTCTTTAGGTTGCATGTCCTGGCACAAGGGTGGGGCTTGTAGTCTTTAGGTTGCATGTCCTGACACTAGGGTGGGGCTTGTAGTCTTTAGGTTGCATGTCCTGGCACTAGGGTCAGGCTTGTAGTCTTTAGGTTGCATGTCTTGGCACTAGGGTCGGGCTTGTAGTCTTTAGGTTGCATTTGTCATCAAGCTGGTAGCCTTCCAGTTCTTCCCATGAAGTATCAGGGATTGTCTGTATCTCTGTCTTGTAAAGGATAGTTGTCTGTATGTTTGTTTGCTTGCTTGTGTTCGCTGGCTGTGAACTCCAGCGTGAAGTCCTGTATGTCGGATGGATACATCCTGTTGTCCAACATCAGTGTGATGTCATACCGAACCTGAGGGTTGCGTGAGTATCCGTTGTCCCATGTCTGGCTTATTGGTGTGCAGACTGGTGGTTCCTCGCCATGCAGGCAGATACTCTCTGACTTCGGAGGAATCATCGATCCTACTGATCTTAGCCAGGTCCCCGAAGGGACCTGTTGCCCAGGACACACGACGTGGACGTGTCAGCAGGTCTTGCTTGGCCAGTATAGATCCCGGCCCTGGTGCCTTGGAAACACCTCTGTGTCCCGTATGTTTGTTTGACTTGAATGCTGTTTGGGATTGGTGTGTGTATTCCGTGTATTTTAAATTGTTGACGTGGCCGTGAGATCGTGATAGGTACGAGTAATCAGTCAGTGAGCATTGACTGAGTCAGTGAATGAATTGGAGAAAATGTACATTGTCAGTGTGGCTGGGGAGATGTTCCCAACCTTTGACATGTCTCTGAGTGACTGACACTGTCCACAACTGTCCATCCAGTAGATGATTGGTCTGTCTGTGAGAAACTGACACTGTCCATGCAGTAGATGGACGTGGACGTGTCAGCAGGTCTGAGAAACTGATACTGTCCATTCAGTAGATGATTAGTCTGTCTGTGAGAAACTGATACTGTCCATTCAGTTGATGATTGGTCTGTCTGTGAGAAATTGACACTGTCCATTCAGTAGATGATTTGTCTGTCTGTGAGAGACTGACACTGTCCACAACTGTCAATTTAGTAAATGATTGGTCTGTCTGTGAGAAACTAATATTGTCCGTTTAGTAGATCAGTGGTTCTCAACCGGTGGGGAATTTTAGGGTTTCCAGGGGGGAATTAAGATTATTTCAAGGTCGCATTAATACAAGAACCAGTTACTTGATATTGTTTTTCCCTCTAAATTTTACGGTTCTGTACTTCTCACCCTAATGAAATTCGTTTTATAACGTAAGTAGACCTGCAAATCACGTTTTATGTAGATGTCTAGACTTGTTCTAGTATGTGTTATTAAATTTAGCTTCCATTTTTATGTATACTGTGTAAGGGTGGGGGGATTTATGGGGAGGAAATTCGAAAGGAGGGGAATGACGTTCTGAACATATGGTAAAGGGAGGCATGGGCCAAAAAAGGTTGAGAACCACTGTAGTAGATGATTGGTCTGTCTGTGAGAAACTGACACTGTCCATTCAGTAGATGATTGGTCTGTCTGTGAGAGACTGACACTGTCCATTCAGTAAATGATTGGTCTGTATGTGAGAAACTGACACTGTCCATTCAGTAGATGATTGGTTGTTTTCTTGCCAGACTTACTCCCAGCGCAAGAAGCTCGAGTACACCTGCCACACAGCCTTCTTCGTCTCCATCGTCGTCGTGCAGTGGGCTGACTTGATCATCTGTAAGACCAGGCGTCTGTCCCTCTTCCAGCAGGGAATGAAGTAAGTGTCATAGTCGTCACTGTCATCAGCTGTCCTTATGACATAGGCAGTTTTCAGCCTGTTCTCTTGAGATTGTTTAGTAACGAAACAAATATGGATTCCACGTTATTTTTTTTAAAGACCCAACACAGTCATCTAAATTATTGTTTCATAGACAGAAATCACTTTAGACCCAATACATTCTCTAAATTATTGTTTCATAGACAGAAATCACTTTAGACCCAATACATTCTCTAAATTATTGTTTCATAGACAGAAATCACTTTAGACCCAATACATTCTCTAAATTATTGTTTCATAGACAGAAATCACTTTAGACCCAATACATTCTCTAAATTATTGTTAATAGACAGAATCACTTTAGAACAAATTACATTCTCTAAATTATTGTGTCATAGAACAGAAATCACTCTTTAGACCCAATACATTCTCTAAAAAAAAAAACAAAAATTTAAATTGTTATCATAGACAGAACTCACTTTCTTTAAGATCAAACCTTATCAAAATTATGTTCATAGACAGAAATCACTTTAGGACCAATACATTCTAAATTATTGTTTCAATAGACAGAAATACGTTAGACCCATACATTTTCTAAATTATATGTTTCATAGACAGAAACAATTTTAGACACAATTACATTATAAAATTATTGTTCATAGACAGAAATACTTAGACCCACTACATTCTCTAAATTATTGGTTCATAGACAGAAACACTGTAGACACATCATTCTATAAATTATTGTTCCTAGACAGAAACACTTTAGCCCATACATTCTCTAAAATTTATTTTTCATAGACCAGAACTCACTTACAGACCCGATACAGTCTATAAAAATTATTGTTCATAGACAGAAAGATAATCACTTTAGAAACAATACAGTATCAATAAATTATTGCTTTCATAGAAGAAATCACTTTAGACCCAATACATTCTCTAAATTATTGTTTCATAGGACAGAAATCACTTTTAGACCAATACATCTCTAAATTATTGTGTCATAGACAGGAAATCACTTAGACCCAATTACATTCTCTAAATTATTGTTTCATAGACGAAATTCACTTTAGACCCATACATTATCTAAATATTGTTTCATAGACAGAAATCACTTTAGACCCCAATAGAATTCTCTAAATTATTGTTTTCATAGACAGAAAATCACTTAGACCAATACATTCTCTAAATTATTGGTGTAATAGACAGAAATACTTTAGACCCAATAATTCTCTAAATTATAGGTTTATAGACAGAATCACTTAGACCGAACTATCTAATATTATTGTTTCATAGACAGAAATCACTTTAGACCCAATACATTCTCTAAATTATTGTTTTATAGACAGAAATCACTTTAGACCCAATACATTCTCATCTAAATGATTGTTTCATAGACATAAATCACTTTAGACCCACTACATTCTCATCTAAATGATTGTTTCATAGTCAGAAATCACTTTAGACCCAATATATTCTCATCTCAGTGATTGTTTCATAGACAGAGAAATCACCTTAGACCCAAAATATTCTCTTTTCAATGATTGATTCTTTCTACAGAAATCACCTTAGGCCCAAAACACTCATCTCCTCAATGATTGATTCTTTCTTCAGAAATCACATTAGGCCCAAAACATTCTTATCTCAATGATTGTTTCATGGACCAAGAAATCACTTTAGACCCAAAACTTTCTCATCTAAATGAATTGGAAACAAATAGGTATATTTAGCTCCTGCGAGAAGAAACGTACTAAACACAAACACGTTGCACATACCTTACAAGGAGATCCATCGTATACCGGAATAAAGGTGAAAATCCAAAATCAGAAACAATCAATAAATATATGAAATAAAATAAAAAACAACAAATGCGTACAATACGACACACAAGACAGCTGACGTTTCGATTCTCAGATTCTTTGCCAAGGACAGGACAACACAGATAGATAAAACAACGAAATACAAAAAACAAAAAAGCATCACTACTCGCTTCCCATGCGGGAGCAGAAATGCTTTTTCTTCTATTCCATATCATCTAAATGATTGTTCCATAGACAGAGATCACTTTAGACCAAACACATTCTCATCGCGGTGATTGTTTCATAGGTAGAAATCACTTTAGACTCAATACATTCTCATCTCAATGATTGTTTCATGGACAGAAATCACCAGACTTTAGACCCAATACTTTCTCATCTAAATTATTGTTTCATAGACAGAAATCACCTTAGACCCGAAACATTCTCATCTCGATGATTAATTCTTTCTACAGAAATCACATTAGGCCCAAAACTTTCTCATCTCAATGATTGATTTTTTTCTACAGAAATCACCACTTGACTTTCGGCATCTTCTTCGAGACTGCCCTGGCTGCCTTCCTCTGCTACTGCCCTGGACTGGACAAAGGTCTGCGTATGCAGCCTCTCAGGTAAAGTCCGGCCTGAATGTCTTAGTGTCAGCTCGTTTGTTTTGTGTCAGCTCATTTGTTTTTTTTTGGTTTTATGTCAGCTCGTGTTTTTGTTTGTTTGTTTTGTGTCAGCTCATTTGTTGTGTTGTCAGCTTGTTTGTTGTCTTGTCAGCTCTTTTGTCTTTTGTGTCAGCTCGTTTTTGTCTTTTGTGTCAGCTCGTTTTTGTCTTTTGTGTCAGCTCATTTGTTGTCTTGTCAGCTCATTTTTTTTTGTTTTGTGTCAGCTTGTTTGTCGTCTTGTCTGATTATTGTTTGTTTTCTTGTGTCCGTGTGTTTTCTTGTCAGAATGTTGTGTGCTGTCTTGTTGTCAGTGTCATGTTTTGTGTCATGTGGTTGCATATCATGTTCTGGTGTCACTCACCTGCTGCCATGTCCCTAATGGCGTGTGTTTGTATCTCACAGGTTCACCTGGTGGCTAGTGGCTCTGCCCTACAGCTTGACCATCTTTATCTACGATGAGGTCCGCAAGCTTATACTCAGGAGGAACCCCGGGGGATTTGTGGAGAGGGAGACTTACTACTAACCTGAATGTTGTGTCCAGTTTGATCTAGCAGACCTCTGACATCTAGGATTCTGTATCATATCAACGGTTGAGATTAGGATTGTGTGTCATTTCACATTAGGATTATGTATCATATTTCAGATTAGGATTAAGTATCATGTTTCAGATTAGAATCTGGTATCACATCATGTGCACTGCAATAAGTGAAGTATTTATAGGTCGACGTATTGTCAATATTTGAAATGTCAGTTTGTGTCACATCAACATTTGAGATGTCAGTTTGTGTATCACATCATTTGAGATGTCAGTTTGTGTATCACATCAATATTTGCACTGAAACATGTGATAGTGTGTGTGTGTGAGTGAGGTTGAGAAATGAGATTCACAGATGTCAAGAGACGCTTGCTGATTCCGTGTCATGTGTCATCAACATATTGTCAGTGACTGTCAGCAGTGACAATGAAGACAAGGTTGTTTCGTCCTGAAGATTGTTTCTTTACTTTGCAGATTTGTTTTACATAATTTGAATACGAGAATATACACTATACATTTGATATGTATCTTTATCAGACTTTTTTGTTTGTTTTTGTGGGTGGGCAAAGGGAGTCAAGAATGTGTGAAATATAATTGTGAAGTCTGTGTGCTTGTCCATGCTGTTCATACAGCTCTGTATATTAGTCATCCATGCTGTTCATGCAATTCTCTGTATTAGTCATCTATGCTGTTCATACAGCTCTCTATATTATCTATGTTGTTTGTACAGGTCTCCACAATGTCATCCATGTTGTTAACTGTTTTCTTGTCACGGTACTGACAGGTGCAGTTTTGTAGAACAGCTGTAGTCACTGCAGTTGTGGTAACCCAGCTCCGCTGTTGTGCGTGTGTGTAACACTGCTCTATCTGAGATACTGTCACAGCTCCAGCTGTTGTGTGTATGGAAGTGGGTAACACTAGCTGAGATACTGTCACAGCTGCGGCTGGTAATGCTGACGTTCAGCCCGGCTGGATGTATGAACAGTGCTGGAATCTGGTGATACACACGGTCAGCTGGCCGATGGATGAGGCACGAACAAAATGTCAGCATCATTCATCTACGAGGAGCAGTGCTTGTGGATGTCGCTGATCTCAGAAGCATATATTCATAATGCATGATTCAGTTTTGATTGACATATGTCATATGTCAGTGTTTGATCCACTGTCATGCCCCTGTATTTTATCTCCCGGCCCCTAAATATTGTATTTCCACATTTCAGCGTTCACTTGTGGATCTCTGACGATTCACTTGTATGTCCTTGAACATGGGTCATGATTGATACAGTATCAGGTGTAGGGTCCCAAGATTTTCGTGGTATTCTGGTATTTCGATATTTCTGGAATATGAGTGATTTTGTTGTATGAGCAGAAAGGTGATATTGTTAATTGTTGAGAGAAGTTGCTTTGCATTTATTTGTTGTATATTTGTGCTGCTGACAGCTGCACCTGCTACCCAGGTGTGGTTGCCAGGGAAACATAATAACCCAGAAGTATTCGTGTTGATGTTCATTAGCAGTAGCTCTTCCACAGTGTGTGGGTGTGGCCAGCACTCCAGCAATAGACCTGAAGCAATAGATGCATCCATCTGTCCCTGGCTGAAGCAATAGATGCATCCATCTGTCCCTGGCTGAAGCAATAGATGCATCCATCTGTCCCTGGCTGAAGCAATAGATGCATCCATCTGTCCCTTGCTGAAGATGCTTCCGACTGCTGGGAAACTTGCGATTCTGTCCCTGGCTGAAATCATCTCTGGCAAGTGTCACCGAGTTGCCTGGCCTGTTGTCTGTGAGCAGAGATCACCAGAAGACAACTCAGACTTGTCTTGCATGTGTTTCTTTGCTTTGTCCTGAAATGTTTTCAATGCCAAGATCGGTCAAGTTCCTGACTAATGTCCTCGTTTCTTGACTGGTTCTTACACTGCGGAGAACTGGCAGATGCAGCAGCCACATGAGATGACATTGAAGAGTAGCTGGCAGCAGATTGTCTGATGGTGGTGACATTGCTACATAGTAATCTAACTTGTGTGTGTGTTAGCAAAGCCAAATTATGAGATATGTTATGTAATAGTGAGCTGCACAAAGTGTTATTGTAATAGAAGAAAATGGTGTTACTCAGAAACCTGGCGCACGGAATGATGCCACTGAAGAAAACATGTTACTCAGGAATCTGTTGCACCGACTCTTGAAGAAAATCATCAAATGTTGGGGTAGTTCTGCTTGTGCATAAGTTGTCCCAGAGCTACTGGCAGTTCATGACATAATGGATACAACTGGATAATGTTTGAATACAGGTGGCATTTGCAGCACAGCAAGTACTCTACTAATGTGAACACAGACCACACGTATACACACAGGACACACGTACACACAGGACACACAGCAGTGACAGGGTCAGACTAGATAGCCTTACACAGGAAATCCAACATCTCAGGCTTCCCCACTGCAGGGCAGCAGGATCCGCACTGTGGGAATCTATGATCATGTGGTGCTGCTGTGATGGTGCAGCTGCTGAAGCATTCTTCACAACTGCTCACTGTGTGTGTGCGTGTTATAGAGAGTCACAGTGGAGTGCCCAGCTATAGAGAGCCACAGTGGGTTGCTCAGTTATAGAGAGCCACAGTGAGTTGCTCAGTTATAGAGAGCCACAGTGGGTTGCTCAGTTATAGAGAGCCACAGTGGGTTGCTCAGTTATAGAGAGCCACAGTGGGTTGCTCAGTTATAGAGAGCCACAGTGGGTTGCTCAGTTATAGAGAGCCACAGTGGGGTGCCCAGCAATAAAGTTCTTCTATGGAGTGCCCAGCTATAGAGTTCTTCTATGGAGTACCCAGCTATAGAGTTCTTTCATGGAGTGCTGTGTTGCTAATGCCATGATGGTCCAGAGCTAAAAAAGCTGGGTACAGATGATCTCCAGTGACAGCAGGACTTGCTGGTAGCAGTCTCTGGCACCAGGTGGCTGGACACATGCGGAGACCCTGTCAGTACTTCTCCAGGTTGTCAGTTGAATAAGGAAGTAGACTCCAGGATGATATTAGGGAACATAGTCTGTGAGGATTTGTCTTGTTCATAGCACACATATCTGCACAGGATGATTAGGGACACATGTTGTGAGGATTTGTCCTGTTCTGTAGCGCACACATCCGTGAATTGATCTGAACATTCCATGCTGTTACCTCTTGTCTGTTCAACAATGAACTTTGTTCATTTGTACAGCTCCCATAGCTACACAGATCTGAACATATCCGCGTTGTTCTGACAGTGTCCGTATATTTGTGTTTAGCGGCGGCACTGCGCCTGGATATGAATTTGTTTCACCTTGTTTAGTTTTTGATGATTTTTTTAGCAGCAACAGTTTGATATTTATTGTGGTCACAGATGTATAATGTTTTTCTTTACAAATATATTTATTGTTCTTTAAACTGACTCCTGATGTTTACATGTGTGTAAGAAATAGCATGTGTGGGTGGAGAAGAAAGCAATCAAAGATAAACAGATACATCATAGTAATAAAGAGACAGCAGCAGAATATATGATGGCAAATCTAACAATGGAAGAAATGGATCAGGCAATGAATACCCTAAAAAAAGAAGAAATTACCAGGAAAGAATGGAATCACAAATGAAATGCTTATAGGACTAGGCACTAAGGCAAAAAAGAAACTACTAGCAGTCCTAAATTACAGCTGGAAAAGGGGAATAGTCCCACAGGCATGGAAGGAAGCTATACTAATACCAGTCCCAAAGAAAGGAAAAGACCTGGAAGAACCAAATGGCTATCGACCTATCAGTCTACTTAGCTGTGTAGGGAAATTAATGGAACGCATTATCAATGGTAGGATAACACGGCATCAGGAAGAAAACCAACTCTTAACACCACACCAAGCAGGATTCAGAAAGTACAGATCCACTGAAGGTCAAATAACCTATATAGCTCAGGAAATAGAGGATGCCTTCCAAGAGAAAAAGCACACACTAGCAGTATGGATAGATTTAGAAAAAGCATTTGATAAAGTACGGAAGGAAGGACTGAAAGTAAAACTGCAAAAAATGCATGTTTGTGGGAAAATGTACAAATGGATCAGCCACTACCTTGAGAACAGAACTGCCAGGACAAAAGTACAAGGACAAACCAGCAGAATGATGCTGTTGGAGCAAGGTGTCCCCCCAAGGAGGCGTTCTTTCACCAACATTATTCCTAGCATATATAAATGACATCACGGAAAATTTTCCAGCCAGAGTACACACATCATCCTTTGCAGATGACCTAGCCATATGGACATCTGAAGAATATATTAGTACAGCTAACAGCAGAATACAGCAAGCCTTATTAGCGCTAGAGGACTGGTCAAAATCATGGCTAGTGAAGATAAGTGAGGAGAAAACAACTTGCACAGTGCTCTCCCTCTCAAATAAAACTAGGCAACCTAAACTGGTATTGGATGGGAAAATATTGCGCCATGAAGAAAATCCAAACTATCTAGGAGTCACCTTTGATCGTCGCCTGACATGGAAAACACAGGTTGAGAAAAATCGAACAAGAGCAAGGCAAAGAATGGCAATCATGAAAAAGCTTGCTGGTACAACGTGGGGAGCAGATGAGAAAGTTCTCAAGAAGTTGTATACTGGACGGGTGAGGCCAGTACTGGAATATGGCATTGCAGCTTGGGCAACAGCAGCTAAGTCAAACTTTAACAAAATAAGTAGAATCCAAAACCAAGGAATGCGAATCATAACTGGAAGCCTGAAGACAGCGCCTATTAATGAACTAGAAAAGATCACTTGTTTACAACCAATGCAGGACAGAAGAGATTGCAGAGCCCAGCAACAAGCAGAAAATTTCAGAAGATTGACCCTATATATAACAGGTTTAATGGTTTTGGAAAGGGAAGACTGAAGCGTGGCAACTTTGTAGAAACTGCAAAACGAAAGATTAGGGCAGATCCCATACTTAACATATCAACAGTCAAACCCATTTACGTGAGGGCTGGTCTGGTTCGCAAGATCAGTTCCGCGTCTAGCGTTCGTTGTCTCGGATGGCTGTGTGAGGTGCACCAAAATGGGATCTTCCCAGCCAACGCAAGTTAGCGAGGCAGACGTTTCGAGAATGTAACCGCATCGTGCAGCCAGGGTCGCGGTTTGAGCGGGCAAAAGAGCAAATTTGTACGACCGTTCGACAAAGTCTCGATAAGCGCCCACTCTCTCTCGATGAGTAGTGGGCCTGCAGTCAGTAAAATGGTATAGCTTTTCGGTCAGTCCTGCCGGCGTAGCTTGAAAGCTCGTCGGTAGGCGTCCAGTGGTTTTGCATGTATCACCTTGTACCGGGAGGATGCGCTTTAGCGATGCTACTCTTGGCTTGCGTGTGCGTGAATAGTCCGTCTGTCCGATAGATATCTGGTTGATCCTGCCAGTAGTCATATGCTTGTCTCAAAGATTAAGCCATGCATGTCTAAGTTCACACTGTCTCACGGTGAAACCGCGAATGGCTCATTAAATCAGTCGAGGTTCCTTAGATGACACGATCCTACTTGGATAACTGTGGCAATTCTAGAGCTAATACATGCTTACCAAGCTCCGACTCTCGCGGAAAGAGCGCTTTTATTAGTTCTTCTTCTTCTTCTTCTTCTTCTTCTTCTTCTTCTTCTTCTTCTTCTTCTTCTTCTTCTTCTTCTTCTTCTTCTTCTTCTGCGTTCATCCGGATTGTTTTTCCGGATGTGACTGCGTTGTGCCTGTTTACAGCAGAGCTGCGTTTTTGCGCCGTTAGGCCGACACATCCGACTTCTGCGGGCATTTGTTGACCGGGTTAACCTTCCCGGCTTTTATTAGTTCAAAACCAATCGTCGTTGCCCTTCGCGGGGCGCGGCGTTCCCACTGGTGACTCTGGATAACTTTGTGCTGATCGCATGGCCTTACGTGCCGGCGATGCATCTTTCAAATGTCTGCCCTATCAAACGTCGATGGCTCCCCCGATGTGTCTCCACCTTGTCGTGGTGGGGGAGCTTGCGTGTCCCATCGACCCCATGTGCTTGCCGATGGATGAAAACTACATATCGGACAGCTTATGGGATAGGGGCCAGACTAAGTGAGACACAACCTGCTGCTCTGCAGGTAGACTGAGGATAGCAGTCAAAAGTTTAAAATCAGGCACACGAAGGCAGAAGTTCTTGGTCCGGACAATACTCTAAGGCTCTCTGTCGATGGTCTAGGCTAAAGGCCTCTAAGCCACAAACCCGTAAGAGCCGGGCCGATACCCACCTACCGAAAAATAGATATGGGATACTGAGCACGCTACATGCCCAGTTCTGATACTTGTTCTTCTTCTTCTTCTTCGTTCATCCGGAGTTTTTTTCCGGATGTGATTGCGTTGTGCCTGTTTACAGCAGAGCTGCGTTCTTGCGCCGTTAGGCCGACACATCCGACTTCTGCGGGCATTTGTTGACCGGGTTAACCTTCCCGAGGGTTTCTTAGGACGTTTGACTCTCACTGTTGTGGTGTTATCCCCCATCCCAGCTGGTCCATATAGAACAGCCAAAGATCCTGGTCAGCCCTCAAGAGAAGGCAGGGGCAGACCATGGACATTCCCCGCCATCCAAGGAGGCTTCCATACTTGCAGAGCCGATACATAGCGCTCTGGTACTGGGCTCACCCAAGGAATCGTCACGTCCTGCACATGGCTGCTTAGCCTCACTTCCGTATATTGGGCCTTCCGTTCACCATAGGCTGTTCTTCCGGAAACCAGAAGTATGCAGTCTGCAGATGACATCCACACAGTGAGCTTTCGATTCGGACTTTCCATGTAATGGATTTGCTATCCAAGCAATATTCCATTTTGTGCCACTAGGACACTTTTCCACCTTTTATGAAGCCCACACAGTGGGCTTTTGATTCAGACTTTCCACGTAATGGATTTGCTATCCAAGCAATATTCCATTTCATGCCACTAGGACACTTTTCCACCTTTTATGAAGCCCACACAATGGGCTTTTGATTCAGACTTTCCACGTAATGGATTTGCTATCCAAGCAATATTCCAGTTCATGCCTCTGGGTCTTCATGCACCTTTAAATGTCAACCTGTATGTAGTTAAAGTAAGCTGTGGTCAACTTTAGCTTTTTGATATCTCCATAAAGCTTGTCCTCAAATGAAGCAGGTGTGGGCCAAAATATCTTTCTCTGTTCTGCATACGTTGGGCAATCCTGCAGCAAATGTTTTGCTGTCATTTTTCCAGTTCTACAATTACATTCATCGGTATCTCCTATCTTTAGTTTATTGAACAAGTGGTATTTCAGCCTGTTATGTCCTGTGCAGAGTCTGAAGATTTCTACTTGTTCTCTTCGGTCGAGTTTGTAATACGCATCATCCTTCTGATGGCCTGGATGCTCTGATTCCCATTTGGTTCTATAAGTGCTTTTTATCAACCTCTTTGCCTCATTATAGGTTATGTCTATGTCAGGCTGTGGTAGTCGTCCGCCCTCTTTTGCCAGTCTGTCAGCCTCTTCGTTTCCAGGTATACTGCAATGTGATGGGATCCACTGTATTACAACTTTTTTGGACTTCTGGCATAGACCATGGAGTGCTGCTCTTAGGTCAGTTAGTTCTGTGCTGTTATTGCTCTTCAGTATTGAGACAGCTGACTTTGCATCTGTGAAGATAGCTATTTGCTTCTCTTTATTTTCCTCCATCAGGAGCATTTCTGCTGCAGTTTTCAGAGCCTCTACCTCCGCTTTGAAGTTACTTGAAAATTTTCCAGTTGCCATTGAATGTGTTTTTTTCAGTCCATTTTTTAAATTTAGGAGAATTCCTCCTCCTCCATTCTCTATTGAATTTTTGGCTGATCCATCTGTATATGCATGGGTCCAATTGCTGCTTGGGTAATGTTCTTTTATGTAGTTGAGGGTTATTTCTCTTCTTTCGGTTTCATGCTGAGTGTTCTTTTTCTCAATACCAGGAATGTTTTCTATCATCTCAGGCAGTTGCTGCCGTCTCCAAGCTGGGAACTTGTGTGCATTGTGTATGGGCTTGACTGTTGATATGTTAAGTATAAGATCTGCCCTAATCCTTCGTTTTGCAGTTTCTACAAAGTTGCTACACTTCAGTCTTCCCTTTCCAAAACCATTAAATCTGTTATACATAGGGTGGTCTGTCAATCTTCTAAATTTTTCTGCTTGTTGCTGGGCTCTGCTATCTCTTCTATCCTGCATTGGTTGTAAACAAGTTATCTTTTCTAATTCATTAATAGGCGTTGTCTTCAGGCTTCCAGTTATGATTCGCATTCCTTGATTTTGGACTCTACTTATTTTGTTAAAGTTTGACTTAGCTGCTGTTGCCCAAGCTGCAATGCCATATTCCAGTACTGGCCTCACCCGTCCAGTATATAACTTCTTGAGAACTTTCTCATCTGCTCCCCACGTTGTACCAGCAAGCTTTTTCATTATTGCCATTCTTTGCCTTGCTCTTGTTCGATTTTTCTCAACCTGTGTCTTCCATGTCAGGCGACGATCAAAGGTGACTCCTAGATAGTTTGGATTTTTTTCATGGCGTAATATTTTTCCATTCTTCTTCTTCTTCTTCTTCTTCGTTCATCCGGAGTTTTTTTCCGGATGTGATTGCGTTGTGCCTGTTTACAGCAGAGCTGCGTTCTTGCGCCGTTAGGCCGACACATCCGACTTCTGCGGGCATTTGTTGACCGGGTTAACCTTCCCGGGGGTTTCTTAGGACGTTTGACTCTCACTGTTGTGGTGTTATCTCCCATCCTAGCTGGCCCAAATAGAACAGCCAAAGACATCCTGGTCAGCCCTCAAGGGAAGGCAGGGGCAGACCATGGGCATTCCCCGCCATCCAAGGAGGCTTCCATACTTGCAGAGCCAACACACAGCGCTCTGGTACTGGGCTCACCCAAGGAATCGTCACGTCCTGCACATGGCTGCTTAGCCTCACTTCCGTATATTGGGCCTTCCGTTCACCATAGGCTGTTCTTCCGGAAACCAGAAGAATGCAGTGTGCAGATGACATCCACACAGTGAGCTTTCGATTCGGACTTTCCGCACAATGGATTTGCTATCCGAGCAATATTCCATTTCGTGCCACTAGGACACTTTTTCCACCTTTTTTGAAAGCCCACAC
Organism: Cepaea nemoralis; assembly: GCA_014155875.1. Lineage (NCBI taxonomy): Eukaryota > Metazoa > Mollusca > Gastropoda > Stylommatophora > Helicidae > Cepaea > Cepaea nemoralis. Next base: position 112,852 of record JACEFZ010012704.1, read on the forward strand.
AGTGAGCTTTTGATTCAGACTTTCCACATAATGGATTTGCTATCCAAGCAATATTCCATTTCGTGCCACTAGGACACTTTTTCCACCTTTTTTGAAAGCCCACACAGTGAGCTTTTGATTCGGACTTTCCACGTAATGGATCTCCTATCCAGCAATATTCCATTTCATGCCTCTGGGAGGCTTTTGTAACCGACATACCTGTGGTATGAAGTGTGGCAGTCTGAATACTTCTTCATACACCTTTAAATGTCAACCTGTATGTAGTTAAAGTAAGCTACGGTCAACTTGAGCTTGTTGATATCTCCATAGAGCTTGTCCTCTAATGAAGCAGGTGTGGGCCAAAATATCTTTCTCTGTTCTGCATATATTGGGCAATCCTGCAGCAAATGTTTTGCTGTCATTTTTCCAGTTCGACAATTACATTCATCGGTATCTCCTATCTTTAGTTTATTGAACAAATGGTATTTCAGCCTGTTATGTCCTGTGCGGAGTCTGAAGATTGCTACTTGTTCTCTTCTGTCGAGTTTGTAATATGCATCATCCTTCTGGTGGCCTGGATGCTCTGATTCCCATTTGGTTCTATAGGTGCTTTTTATCAACCTCTTTGCCTCATTATAGGTTATGTCTATGTCAGGCTGTGGTAGTCGTCCGCCCTCTTTTGCCAGTCTGTCAGCCTCTTCATTTCCAGGTATACTGCAATGTGATGGGATCCACTGTATTACAACTTTTTTGGATTTCTGGCATAGACCATGGAGTGCTGCTCTTAGGTCAGCTATTTCTGTGCTGTTATTGCTCTTCAGTATTGAGACAGCTGACTTTGCATCTGTGAAGATAGCTATTTGCTTCTCTTTATTTTCCTCCATCAAGAGCATTTCTGCTGCAGTTTTCAGAGCCTCTACCTCCGCTTTGAAGTTACTTGAAAACTTTCCAGTTGCCACTGAATGTGTTTTTTTCACTCCATTTTTTAAATTTAGGAGAATTCCTCCTCCTCCATTCTCTATTGAATTTTTGGCTGATCCATCTGTATATGCATGGGTCCAATTGCTGCTTGGGTAATGTTCTTTTATGTAGTTTAGGGTTATTTCTCTTCTTTCGGTTTCATGCTGAGTGTTCTTTTTCTCAATACCAGGAATGTTTTCTATCATCTCAGGCAGTTGCTGCTGTCTCCAAGCTGGGAACTTGTCTGCATTGTAAATAGGTTTGACTGTTGATATGTTAAGTATGGGATCTGCCCTAATCTTTCGTTTTGCAGTTTCTACAAAGTTGCTACGCTTCAGTCGTCCCTTTCCAAAACCACTAAACCTTTTATACATAGGGTGGTCTGTCAATCTTCTAAATTTTTCTGCTTGTTGCTGGGCTCTGCTATCTCTTCTATCCTGCATTGGTTGTAAACAAGTGATCTTTTCAAGTTCATTAATAGGCGTTGTCTTCAGGCTTCCAGTTATGATTCGCATTCCTTGATTTTGGACTCTACTTATTTTGTTAAAGTTTGACTTAGCTGCTGTTGCCCAAGCTGCAATGCCATATTCCAGTACTGGCCTCACCCGTCCAGTATATAACTTCTTGAGAACTTTCTCATCTGCTCCCCACGTTGTACCAGCAAGCTTTTTCATGATTGCCATTCTTTGCCTTGCTCTTGTTCGATTTTTCTCAACCTGTGTTTTCCATGTCAGGCGACGATCAAAGGTGACTCCGAGATAGTTTGGATTTTCTTCATGGCGCAATATTTTTCCATTCAATACCAGCTTAGGTTGCTGAGTTTTAGTTGAGAGGGAGAACACTGTGCATGTTGTTTTCTCCTCACTTATCTTCACTAGCCATGATTTTGACCAGTCCTCTAGCGCTAATAGGGCTTGCTGTATTCTGCTGTTAGCTGTACTAATATATTCTTCAGATGTCCATATGGCTAGGTCATCTGCAAAGGATGATGTGTGTACTCTGGCTGGAAAATTTTCCGTGATGTCGTTTATATATGCTAGGAATAATGTTGGTGAAAGAACTCCTCCTTGGGGGACACCTTGCTCCAACAGCATCATTTTGCTGGTTTGTCCTTGTACTTTTGTCCTGGCAGTTCTGTTCTCAAGGTAGTGGCTGATCCATTTGTACATTTTCCCACAAACATGCATTTTTTGCAGTTTTACTTTCAGTCCTTCCTTCCATACTTTATCAAATGCTTTTTCTAAATCTATCCAGACCGCTAGTGTGTGCTTTTTCTCTTGGAAGGCATCCTCTATTTCCTGAGCTATATAGGTTATTTGATCTTCAGTGGATCTGTACTTTCTGAATCCTGCTTGGTGAGGTGTTAAGAGTTGGTTTTCTTCCAGATGCCATGTTAGCCTGCCATTGATAATGCGTTCCATTAATTTTCCTACACAGCTAAGAAGACTGATAGGTCGATAGCCATTTGGTTCTTCCAGGTCTTTTCCTTTCTTTGGGACTGGTATTAGTATAGCTTCCTTCCATGCCTGTGGGACTATTCCCCTCTTCCAGCTGTAATTTAGGACTGCTAGTAGTTTCTTTTTAGCCTTAGTGCCTAGTCCTATTAGCATTTCATTTGTGATTCCATCCTTTCCTGGTGATGTCTTCTTTTTTAGGGTATTCATTGCCTGTTCCATTTCTTCCATTGTTAGATTTGCCATCATATATTCTGCTGCTGTCTCTGTATATCTATGATGTATCTGTTTATCTTTGATTGCTTTCTTCTGTTCGGCTGTAATATCAATGTGGTTTGCACTGGCATAGTGTTCCATTAGTGCATTTGCAGCCTTTTTTCCTGTAAGCAAGGCATTTCCTTGTTTAATTGTTATTTGTTTGTTTCTAGGTCCTTCATTGTTCATGGCTTTCACTAGTTTCCATAGTTTGTTTCCATCCCTGTCAAAATTCAGGTTTTCTGTTTTTTTCCTCCAACAATCTCTTGTTGTTTGATTTACTGTTCTTTTATATTTTGCTGAGATGGCTTTGAGAGAGATGTTCGCTTCAGTTGTTTGTTCTCTCTCTGCGGTCTTCCTAGCATCTTCAACTTTGTCCTCCAAAATTTGTAGTTCTTCAGTCCAGTATGGTTTGTAATTTTTCCTCGCTCCTCTTGGAATAGACTCAGTGGCCGCCTGTATTATTGCTCTGTTTAGACTTTCCACCATTTGCTTCATGTTGCCATATCGTGTATTTATGTTTTCACAATATTTGTCTGTTAGTATGGCAAATCTGTCCCAATCTGCTCGTTTGTAATTCCAACGGGGCAAAGGCTTTTGCTCCTGTGGAACATACTCCATATTTATTACAAGCTTGATTGGTCTGTGGTCACTACCTGCTAATTGGTCAAGCACATGGCGATCGATTTTGTGGAGGATGTCTCCTGTGCAGAAAGCTAAGTCTGGAGTAGAAGTGGTAATCCATCTTCTGGAGTAGAAGCTCGGTGTGTCATCCGCTTTGTTGAGTAGATGGAGATTTGAGTCTATTTCCCAGTCCTCCACTTCATCTCCTCTTTTGTCAGTATCTGGGTATCCCCATCTTTCTGAACGGCTATTAAAGTCTCCGACAACAATGCAATTTGTGTCAGTTATTTCCATGTTTGAGAGTGTAAGATCCTTATCTGCCGGGCTATACAGATTGTAAATTCTTATTTTCACGTCCTTTATCATTATATCAACACCTATAATTTCCGTTTGGTTGTCAGAGATCACAGATACTTCGCTGCAAGGTATTGTATTTCGTGTAAGTATTACAACTCCTCCTTTGTGTCCTTCGCGGTCGAAACGTGTGGCCTGATATCCCTCGACTGAAAATGTGCGATTGGCGTTGAGGTGTGTCTCTTGAATGCATGCCACATCTATTCTATCTTTATGAAGACGCTGTGTTAGGGAGGCTTTCTTGTTATAAACTCCTTCGGCATTCCATTGTAGTATGTTGAGTGTCCGGGGTGTTTGGTCAATAGCTCTTAACCTACTCCTCTGTGCCTTGACTCCACAGCACAGGGGAAGGTGACCACCAGTAGTCATGGGTGGACCCCCTCGAGGCAGGGGGCCCGGCACTATCACCGCCTGATGGGACTTCACGGGATTAGCACCATAACGATTAATTTTCATCTGTGGCATCATTAAATGATAAAGTTACGTTGCACTTCTTTGTCAAGCCTGTGGCTCAGTACATCCGATTTCGACAAGCATTTGTTTGGGATGCTTTCCCTAGCCTTTGACTGTCCCCAGTCTACCTACAAGGCAGCAGGTTTGTGTGTCACTTGGTCTGGTCCCTCTCCCTTGACCTGTCCGACATGGGTGACCCTACCAGTAGCTGTGCTACCGTCGGCATAGCTCTTGGGGTCATTGGAACACACAAGCCCCTCTACCTCGACAAGGTGGACACACGGTAGAGGGGTGATACTTGTTCGAAGGCTGTCAGCTGGGGGATATGACGGATTCCCGGATGAGAGGGCCTGGCCGTTTCTCGCTCACTGCTACACGGAGGTAAGGTGCTGAACCGGCAGCACATGTAGCCTACCTCGTGAGCGAGAATAAAAATGCAGAAAGTGTCCCAGTCGAATGAAATGGTTACGAAAACTGTCTGTATCTAACTCATAGAGTGTAGACAAAAGTGAAAAAAAAACGTCTCAATAACATGAAATGGAACGCACAGCTAGCGAATCCATTGCGTGGTCCGAAGTCAAAAGCAAAAGCTTACCGAGTGGATGTCGCCCGCATTCTGACCGTTCCTGGTGTGTACTTAAGCGACCAGTGGCAAGCGAGATGCCCAACACATGGAAGTCAGGAACTAAAGCAGCCATGAGCAGGACGTCGCAACTCCTTGGGTGAGCCGAGTCTCAGAGCAATATGTGCCGGCTCTGCAACTTTGGAAGCCGCCTTGGATAGGCCCATGGTCTGCCCCTGCCTTCCCTTGAGGGTTAACCGTTATGTCGATGATCGTTCTATCTTGACCAGCTGAGATGTGGGCGACATCACAACAATAAGTCTAACGTGCCTCGAAACCTGAGGAAGGCTAACCTCATTAAAAAATGCCTGCTGAAGTCGGAAGTGCCCACCTACGGGTGGCAAACTAAAAATTGGCACTACGCATTTACGTCCGAGTGAAATGTCTCTCGTGCTAGGAACAGCTCTGACTACCTAGTTTCCGACTGCCGCTCTTGTTCGGAACAGCTCTGACTATGTAGTTTTCCGAATGTCTGTCGTGCCTGGAACAGCTCTGACGGGCGCAACGACAAGCACATGTCCGAAAACACGCTGAGTGGATACTTCTTCTTCTTCTTCGTTCATCCGGAGTTTTTTTTCCGGATGTGATTGCGTTGTGCCTGTTTACAGCAGAGCTGCGTTCTTGCGCCGTTAGGCCGACACATCCGACTTCTGCGGGCATTTGTTGACCGGGTTAACCTTCCCGGGGGTTTCTTAGGACGTTTGACTCTCACTGTTGTGGTGTTATCCCCCATCCCAGCTGGTCCATATAGAACAGCCAAAGATCCTGGTCAGCCCTCAAGGGAAGGCAGGGGCAGACCATGGGCATTCCCCGCCATCCAAGGAGGCTTCCATACTTGCAGAGCCGATACATAGCGCTCTGGTACTGGGCTCACCCAAGGAATCGTCACGTCCTGCACATGGCTGCTTAGCCTCACTTCCGTATATTGGGCCTTCCGTTCACCATAGGCTGTTCTTCCGGAAACCAGAAGTATGCAGTCTGCAGATGACATCCACACAGTGAGCTTTCGATTCGGACTTTCCACGTAATGGATTTGCTATCAAAGCAATATTCCATTTCATGCCACTAGGACACTTTTCCACCTTTTATGAAGCCCACACAATGGGCTTTTGATTCGGACTTTCCACGTAATGGATTTGCTATCAAGCAATATTCCATTTCGTGCCACTAGGACACTTTTCCACCTTTTATGAAGCCCACACAGCGAGCTTTCGATTTGGACTTTCCACATAATGGATTTGCTATCCAAGCAATATTTCATTTCATGCCTCTGGGTCTTCATGCACCTTTAAATGTCAACCTGTATGTAGTTAAAGTAAGCTGCGGTCAACTTGAGCTTGTTGATATCTCCATAGAGCTTGTCCTCAAATGAAGCAGGTGTGGGCCAAAATATCTTTCTCTGTTCTGCATACGTTGGGCAATCCTGCAGCAAATGTTTTGCTGTCATTTTTCCAGTTCTACAATTACATTCATCAGTATCTCCTATCTTTAGTTTATTGAACAAGTGGTATTTCAGCCTGTTATGTCCTGTGCGGAGTCTGAAGATTGCTACTTGTTCTCTTCGGTCGAGTTTGTAATATGCATCATCCTTCTGATGGCCTGGATGCTCTGATTCCCATTTGGTTCTATAAGTGCTTTTTATCAACCTCTTTGCCTCATTATAGGTTATGTCTATGTCAGGCTGTGGTAGTCGTCCGCCCTCTTTTGCCAGTCTGTCAGCCTCTTCGTTTCCAGGTATACTGCAATGTGATGGGATCCACTGTATTACAACTTTTTTGGATTTCTGGCATAGACCATGGAGTGCTGCTCTTAGGTCAGTTAGTTCTGTGCTGTTATTGCTCTTGAGTATTGAGACAGCTGACTTTGCATCTGTGAAGATAGCTATTTGCTTCTCTTTATTTTCCTCCATCAGGAGCATTTCTGCTGCAGTTTTCAGAGCCTCTACCTCCGCTTTGAAGTTACTTGAAAATTTTCCAGTTGCCATTGAATGTGTTTTTTTCACTCCATTTTTTAAATTTAGGAGAATTCCTCCTCCTCCATTCTCTATTGAATTTTTGGCTGATCCATCTGTATATGCATGGGTCCAATTCCTGCTTGGGTAATGTTCTTTTATGTAGTTTAGGGTTATTTCTCTTCTTTCGGTTTCATGCTGAGTGTTCTTTTTCTCAATACCAGGAATGTTTTCTATCATCTCAGGCAGTTGCTGCTGTCTCCAAGCTGGGAAGTTGTGTGCATTGTGTATGGGCTTGACTGTTGATATGTTAAGTATAGGATCTGCCCTAATCCTTCGTTTTGCAGTTTCTACAAAGTTGCTACGCTTCAGTCTTCCCTTTCCAAAACCATTAAATCTGTTGTACATAGGGTGGTCTGTCAATCTTCTAAATTTTTCTGCTTGTTGCTGGGCTCTGCTATCTCTTCTATCCTGCATTGGTTGTAAACAAGTGATCTTTTCTAGTTCATTAATAGGCGTTGTCTTCAGGCTTCCAGTTATGATTCGCATTCCTTGGTTTTGGACTCTACTTATTTTGTTAAAGTTTGACTTAGCTGCTGTTGCCCAAGCTGCAATGCCATATTCCAGTACTGGCCTCACCCGTCCAGTATATAACTTCTTGAGAACTTTCTCATCTGCTCCCCACGTTGTACCAGCAAGCTTTTTCATGATTGCCATTCTCTGCCTTGCTCTTGTTCGATTTTTCTCAACCTGTGTCTTCCATGTCAGGCGACGATCAAAGGTGACTCCTAGATAGTTTGGATTTTCTTCATGGCGCAATATTTTTCCATTCAATACCAGCTTAGGTTGCTGAGTTTTATTTGAGAGGGAGAACACTGTGCATGTTGTTTTCTCCTCACTTATCTTCACTAGCCATGATTTTGACCAGTCCTCTAGCGCTAATAAGGCTTGCTGTATTCTGCTGTTAGCTGTACTAATATATTCTTCAGATGTCCATATGGCTAGGTCATCTGCAAAGGAGGATGTGTGTACTCTGGCTGGAAAATTTTCTGTGATGTCATTTATATATGCTAGGAATAATGTTGGTGAAAGAACTCCTCCTTGGGGGACACCTTGCTCCAGCAGCATCATTTTGCTTGTTTGTCCTTGTACTTTTGTCCTGGCAGTTCTGTTCTCAAGGTAGTGGCTGATCCATTTATACATTTTTCCACAAACATGCATGTTTTGCAGTTTTACTTTCAGTCCTTCCTTCCATACTTTATCAAATGCTTTTTCTAAATCTATCCAGACTGCTAGTGTGTGCTTTTTCTCTTGGAAGGCATCCTCTATTTCCTGAGCTATATAGGTTATTTGATCTTCAGTGGATCTGTATTTTCTGAATCCTGCTTGGTGTGGTGTTAAGAGTTTGTTTTCTTCCAGATGCCATGTTAGCCTGCCATTGATAATGCGTTCCATTAATTTTCCTACACAGCTCAGTAGACTGATAGGTCGATAGCCATTTGGTTCTTCCAGGTCTTTTCCTTTCTTTGGGACTGGTATTAGTATAGCTTCCTTCCATGCCTGTGGGACTATTCCTCTCTTCCAACTGTTATTTAGGACTGCTAGTAGTTTCTTCTTTGCCTTGGTGCCTAAGTCCTATTAGCATTTCATTTGTGATTCCATCCTTTCCTGGTGATTTCTTCTTTTTTAGGGTATTCATTGCCTGTTCCATTTCTTCCATTGTTAGATTTGCCATCATATATTCTGCTGCTGTCTCTGTATTTCTATGATGTATCTGTTTGTCTTTGATTGCTTTCTTCTGTTCGGTTGTAATATCAATGTGGTTTGCATTTGCATAGTGTTCCATTAGTGCATTTGCAGCCTTTTTGCCTGTAAGCAAGGCATTTCCTTGTTTAATTGTTATTTGTTTGTTTCTAGGTCCTTCATTGTTCATGGCTTTCACTAGTTTCCATAGTTTGTTTCCATCCCTGTCAAAATTCAGGTTTTCTGTTTTTTCCCTCCAACAATCTCTTGTTGTTTGATTTACTGTTCTTTTATATTTTGCTGAGATGGCTTTGAGAGAGATGTTTGCTTCAATTGTTTGTTCTCTCTCTGCTGTCTTCCTGGCATCTTCAACTTTGTCCTCCAAACTTTGTAGTTCTTCAGTCCAGTATGGTTTGTAATTTTTCCTCGCTCCTCTTGGAATGGACTCAGTGGCTGCCTGTATTATCGCTCTGTTTAGACTTTCCACCATTTGCTTTATGTTGCCATATCGTGTATTTATGTTTTCACAATATTTGTCTGTTAGTATGGCAAATCTGTCCCAATCTGCTCGTTTGTAATTCCAGCGGGGCAAGGGCTTTTGCTCCTGTGGAACATACTCCATATTCATTTCAAGCTTGATTGGTCTGTGGTCACTACCTGCTAATTGGTCCAGCACATGGCGATCGATTTTGTGGAGGATGTCTCCTGTGCAGAAAGCTAAGTCTGGAGTAGAAGTGGTAAGCCATCTTCTGGAGTAGAAGCTCGGTGTGTCATCCGCTTTGTTGAGTAGATGGAGATTTGAGTCTATTTCCCAGTCCTCCAATTCATCTCCTCTTTTGTCAGTATCTGGGTATCCCCATCTTTCTGAACGGCTATTAAAGTCTCCGACAATAATGCAGTTTGTGTCAGTTATTTTCATGTTTGAGAGTGTAAGGTCCTTATCTGCTGGGCTATACAGATTGTAGATTCTTATTTTCACGTCCTTTATCATTATATCAACACCTATAATTTCCGTTTGGTTGTCAGAGATCACAGATACTTCGCTGCAAGGTATTGTATTTCGTGTAAGTATTAGAACTCCTCCTTTGTGTCCTTCGCGGTCGAAACGTGTGGCCTGATATCCTCTGACTGAGAATTTGTGATTGGCGTTGAGGTGTGTCTCTTGAATGCATGCCACATCTATTCTATCTTTATGAAGACGCTGTGTTAGGGAGTCTTTCTTCTTGTAAACTCCTTCGGCATTCCACTGTAGTATGTTGAGTGTCCGGGGTATTTGGTCAATAGCTCTTAACCTACTCCTCTGTGCCTTGACTCCACAGCACAGGGGAAGGTGACCACCAGTAGTCATGGGTGGACCCCCTCGAGGCAGGGGGCCCGGCACTATCACCGCCTGATGGGACTTCACGGGATTAGCACCATATCGATTAATTTTGATTTGTGACATCATGAATTAAGTTACGTTGCACTGCTTTGTCAAGCCTGTGGCTCAGTACATCCGATTTCGACAAGCATTTATTCGGGATGCTTTCCCTAGCCTTTGACTGTCCCCAGTCTACCTACAAGGCAGCAGGTTTCACGTTGCACTGCTTTGTCAAGCCTGTGGCTCAGTACATCCGATTTCGACAAGCATGTATTTGGGGTGCTTTCCCTAGCCTTTGACTGTCCCCAGTCTACCTACAAGGCAGCAGGTTTGTGTGTCTCTTCGTCTGGTCCCTCTCCCTTGACCTGTCCGACATGGGTGGCCCTACCAGTAGCTGTGCTACCGTCGGCATAGCTCTTGGGGTCATTGGGACGCACAAGCCCCTCTACCTCGTCACGGTGGACACACAGCAGAGGGGGAGTGGATACCATCTACAGACCTGTCTGGTTTGTGCGGGAACGGCCCAGGGCGAACGAAATGCCCAATATATTGAAGTGAGGAATTAAAGCAGCCATGAGCAGGACGTGACGATTCCCTCGGTGAGCCCAGCACCAGAGCGCTATTTGTCGGCTCTGCAATTATGGAGGCCACACAGGATAGCTGAAAATGCTATGGACTGTCCCTGCCTTCATTTGAGGGATGACCGTGCAGTCTTCGACTGTTCCAACTTGACCAGCTGGGAGGTGGACAGTACCACAAAAGAGAGAGTCTCCCAGGAATGCTAACCTGGTCAAAAATGCAAGCTAAAAGTCGGATGTGTTGGCCTAAGGGTTTCGACCCAAGGGTGCCTAACCAGACACACCGCAATCACATCTGAAAAAACACTCCGGATGAACGCAAAGAAGAAGAAACCCATTTACAATGCACACAAGTTTCCAGCTTGGAGACAACAGCAACTGCCTGAGATGATAGATAACATTCCTGGTATTAAAAAAACAAACACACTCAGAATGAAACCGAAAGAAGAAAAATAACCCTAAACTACATAAAAGAACATTACCCAATCAACAATTGGACCCATGCATATACAGATGGATCAGTCAAAAATTCAATAGAAAATGGAGGAGGAGGAATTCTTCTAAATTTAAAAAATGGAGTGGAAAAAAAAAAACAGTCAGTGGCAACTGGAACATTTTCAAGTAACTTCAAAGCAGAGGTAGAAGCTATGAAAACTGCAGCAGAAATGCTCTTGATGGAGGAAAATAAAGAGAAGCAAATAGCTAGCTTCACAGATGCAAAGTCAGCTGTCTCAATACTGAAGAGCAAAAACAGCACATATAGAACAGCCAAAGACATCCTGGTCAGCCCTCCAGGGAAGGCAGGGGCAGACCATGGGCATTCCCCGCCATCCAAGGAGGCTTCCATAATTGCAGAGCCAACACACAGCGCTCTGGTACTGGGCTCACCCAAGGAATCGTCACGTCCTGCACATGGCTGCTTAGCCTCACTTCCGTATATTGGGCCTTCCGTTCACCATAGGCTGTTCTTCCGGAAACCAGAATAATGCAGTCTGCAGATGACATCCACACAGTGAGCTTTCGATTCGGACTTTCCGCGCAATGGATTTGCTATCCGAGCAATATTCCATTTCGTGCCACTAGGGCACTTTTTCCACCTCTTTTGAAGCCCACACAGTGAGCTTTTGATTCGGACTTTCCACGTAATGGATGTGCTATCCAAGCAATATTCCATTTCATGCCTCTGGGAGGCTTTTGTAACCGACATACCTGTGGTATGAAGTGTGGCAGTCTGAATACTTCTTTATACACCTTTAAATGTCAACCTGTATGTAGTTAAAGTAAGCTGCGGTCAACTTGAGCTTGTTGATATCTCCATAGAGCTTGTCCTCAAATGAAGCAGGTGTGGGCCAAAATATCTTTCTCTGTTCTGCATATATTGGGCAATCCTGCAGCAAATGTTTTGCTGTCATTTTTCCAGTTCGACAATTACATTCATCGGTATCTCCTATCTTTAGTTTATTGAACAAGTGGTATTTCAGCCTGTTATGTCCTGTGTGGAGTCTGAAGATTGCTGCTTGTTCTCTTCGGTCGAATTTGTAATATGCATCATCCTTCTGGTGGCCTGGATGCTCTGATTCCCATTTGGTTCTATAGGTGCTTTTTATCAACCTCTTTGCCTCATTATAGGTTATGTCTATGTCAGGCTGTGGTAGTCGTCCGCCCTATTTTGCCAGTCTGTCAGCCTCTTCATTTCCAGGTATACTGCAATGTGATGGGATCCACTGTATTACAACTTTTTTTAATTTCTGGCTTAGACCATGGAGTGCTGCTCTTAGGTCAGCTATTTCTGTGCTGTTATTGTTCTTCAGTATTGAGACAGCTGACTTTGCATCTGTGAAGATAGCTATTTGCTTCTCTTTAGTTTCCTTCATCAAGAGCATTTCTGCTGCAGTTTTCAGAGCCTCTACCTCCGCTTTGAAGTTACTTGAAAACTTTCCAGTTGCCACTGAATATGTTTTTATTTAACTCAATTTTTTAAATTTAGGAGAGTTCCTCCTCCTCCATTCTCTATAGAATTTTTGGCTGATCCATCTGTATATGCATGGGCCCAATTGCTGCTTGGGTAATGTTCTTTTATGTAGTATATGGTTATTTCTCTTCTTTCGGTTTCATGCTGAGTGTTCTTTTTCTCAATACCAGGAATGTTTTCTATCATCTCAGGCAGTTGCTGCTGTCTCCAAGCTGGGAACTTGTCTGCATTGTAAATGGGTTTGACTGTTGATATGTTAAGTATGGGATCTGCTCTAATCTTTCGTTTTGCAGTTTCTACAAAGTTGTTACGCTTCAGTCTTCCCTTTCCAAAACCACTAAACCTTTTATACATGTCAATCTTCTACACTTTTCTGCTTGTTGCTGGGCTCTGCTATCTCTTCTATCCTGCATTGGTTGTAAACAAGTGATCTTTTCGAGTTCATTAATAGGCGTTGTCTTCAGGCTTCCAGTTATGATCCG
>JACEFZ010012705.1:0-55000 GCA_014155875.1 Cepaea nemoralis
TACCACAAAAAAAAAAGAAAACCTGGAACTACTGAAGTAAAACTTCCCCGGGAAACACAAACAAGCCAACAAGCTAAATTTACTGCTACGTCCATGTTGTTGTCCATCAAAAATGATGATGACATTCTTTTATAGTTGGTTGAAAGTTTGGAGCCGTGAGTTATAAAAGGCTGGTAAGGCCTTTTTTGCTCGAAAGTTTTTTGAAAATTTTGGGGGGAAAAATTTCCCAGAGGGGGATCTCCTGCAGTGGTTTTTGTCCAATTTTTTTTTTTCCGGGGGCTTTTTTTTTGCAGTCCTTTTGTTTCAAAAAGCGACTACCCCCCTTCAAATTTATGACGTCACGAATTTCGGTCTTTGGCAGCAGTCCCCCAATATTGTAGAATTCCGAAAGCTTTTAGTGAGTTTTTCAGAGGTTTTTAAAACCTTTTCCTGAAAAGGAATGCATTTACTTAATACAGTGGAACTAGGCTTAAAGACATGCATGCTTGAACAATTGCTGCTGATGAAATAATCCCCACTTGTGTGGAATTATCCACTGCGGACGCCGAAAATTTTTTTAAACCCCTCAAAGGCTGCCTATGGACATAATTTTAAATTTACACTTGGCGGTCAAAAGGGGTATTTCGGGGCCCGCCCTCCTAATCGGTCTGGGGTTGGGTTAAAAGAGGCAGGCCTGTAGAAAAAATATCGCAGCTAAAGTTTTACGTACAATACGAGGGGGCTTGGGAATAAAAACCTTTTAAAATATTAGAAATTAAATAACTATCCATTGTCTTAAAACCTGTCATTTTGGTGTTAAGGATGTCAAGGTGTTAGGCGCCGACATCATGATGCAGACGAACAAGGTGACATCATAAGGACAGTTTAAAGATGGCGGCCCCATTTTTCACATGCACGAAAGTTGAGCAGCATTCTGTTATCCGTTTCTTGTTCAGTGTAGGGTGAAACGTATAGAAATTTATCGGCGAATGAAGATCCAGTATGGTATGCATACCCTTTAGTTCCCAATGTATGGTGGGTAGGAAGTTTCAAAAAGGGGTGATACTGTAAAAGGTACAGCGGGGGTGCTTGGGTGGTTTTCAAAAACCGCCAAGAGAATTTTTTTTTCTATGGATCCAAGCATTTTTAAACTTTCATTTTGGTCTCTACTTTTTTTTTGAATTTTTTACACACACACACCCACAACACACACACAAAAAAAAGAGAGAGGAAGAGAGAGAGAGAAGAGAGAGAGAGAGAGAGAGAGAGAGAGAGAGAGAGAGAGAGAGTTTCCTTTTGAAACCCCTCGTAATTGTTGAGCGTCGCAAGAAAATTATACTGCTGTGTGTCTGCATTGTTTCGTGGCCAGTCGTATGTCTTATTATGTCAAGCATTTATTTAACTCAACCTTTCACGAGTAAATAGTCACACTGGCATAATGGCCGGCACGCTGGCCCACCAGCCTGGTTGCCCTGTGTTCGATTCTCCTTCGACGCAGGGATTTCAAACAAATCGACATGGATTCCCAGGTAGACCCAGTCTAAAATGGGTGCCAGAAACATGTCTGGGAAGTAAAGACGGTCTGTGTGCTAGTTTATTTTCTCGCTGGCTTTGAACTCAAGCGGAGTCCTACTAACTCTAGTGCACTGGATGATGTTTGCGTGTGAATTAGCATGCCCTATTACTAGTGTCCCTCGCCATCAGGCCAACCCATTCTGACTTCAAAGGTAAGTGTGATATTGAAACCAACATCAATCGAGTTTCCATTGGTCTATAAAATATATTTATAGCAGCATATACCCAAATTCGTTTAAAATCGTGAAAAAGAATCATTTAATTATTTTTATTTTCATTTCTATCCTAGACATTTGTTGTATTTATTTACTAAGTCAGCCAGGCAGTTGTTGTGTTTAGCCACTCTGTCAGCTCCAGTTTGTTGCTCTATGTCCCAAATCTTTCAATCTCAGATAATTGTTGCACTTAGCCAAACATTGTGCAGGATTCACAGCTATATATTAAAACTGGTTGTATGTACAATGCAAGAATTCTTTTATAACCTCAAATGGCAGTGATATTTTGGATAGTTTGTTGTTAGTTTGATCAAATGCAGTATATTGAATACAGGGTAGATAAAGCCCATTGGGTGGAATCTGTCTAGCGGAAGCAGACCTGGCACAAATGCATGCTAAAGTGAGACACCCTGGCCTTTGAGGTGCATATCTAGGTGTGACGCACTTCCTTCGAAAGAGTGACGAAGAAGAAGAAGAAGAAGAAGAAGAAGAAGAAGAAGAAGAAGAAGAAGAAGAAGAAGAAGAAGAAGAAGAAGAGACAGAAGAAGAAGAAGAAGAAGAAGAAGAAGAAGAAGAAGAAGAAGAAGAAGAAGAAGAAGACGAAGTGTAACGTGCGTGTTTTTATGCTAAGTGGGACGGATGTACAAGTTAAGAATCTGGAAAATACAATCGAGGTTACAGGTGTCATATAAGAGGTATGCGGATGCAGGGTCAGAGAGGTAGAGTAAGGAATCCCAAGACAGTGGTTGAGCCCCAAATACAATGGATTGTTATATCACGGAGATGTCAGTCTGAGCCACCAGGGGGCAGAGAGGGACGTGCTGGAGAGAGAATAGACAACGGAATACCCCAGAAATGTAATGTTGGGGGAAGTTGAAATTAGGTTCAAGAGAAGGGTGAAATAGTTGTTTAGGGGGAGGGGGGGGGGGAGGGTCCGTAAAAGACTGAATATAGAGTGAAGGAAACGATAGGTCGGAGCATTCAGTCTAGGGCTAAGTGAGGGAGACTTAGCCAGTTGAGTTGAGTTTGTGGGCTACGTTAAGGAAACTAGCCAGTTACTCCTTGTTTGGGCTAAGGAGGGAAACTTAACCAGGCATTCAGTTGAGTTCGGACACGGGAAAGATTCCGGTGCGACTAGTTTTTCCACAAGGCCGATCGAAGGCAGTATTGTGTGTTTACTTGTTCTAATATGGTTCCTGAGAATAGTGCACGTTTTCATCACGTCTCTTCATAATCAATAAAGTTGTGTGCGCGAAAACTGGTGTTATCCAGTGCCTAATAGCTGTTCATAAATATACCTGCAGAGTATTCATATAGACATACCTCTGTACATAACCATAGCCAATTCTATCTGTCAGCAGCATTGTGACAGAAGAAGAAGAAGAAGAAGAAGAAGAAGAAGAAGAAGAAGACGAAGACGAAGAAGAAGAAGAAGAAGAAGAAGAAGAAGAAGAAGAAGAAGAAGAAGAAGAAGAAGAAGAAGAAGAAGAAGAAGAAGAAACAGAAGAAGAAGAAGAAGAAGAAGAAGAAGAAGAAGAAGAAGAAGAAGAAGAAGAAGAAGAAGAAGAAGAAGAGCATGGATCACGAGATGTGAAGGATCTGTATAGAAGACTGGAGGAAGGTCGCCAACGACAAGGATTGGGTCGTATCACAAGAGATAACCATGCAGAAATATAGTGAAGAATGAAGTGGGGCACGATTGGTGGTTATTGAGGTCAACTAAGTTCATCGACGATCGAGATGGTTTCACGTCACTGATAAAAGAGTAGGTGCGAGGTGTTTTGGCAATAGTGGTTTTATATGTTCATGGGAAATAGAAGCGGTGTAAGATTATGAGCAAGAGGTAGACAACGATACACGTGGGAAGATAACATCAAGAGATGGATCAGCCTGACAGAATATACAGTCAGGGCGAGAGACAGACGGTGTTGGAGATCCATTGCAACCAACCTTCATTGTGGAGACGGCAGCTGATTGATTGAAGATCATGGGAAATGGTGGTATTGGAAGATTATGGGCAATAGAAGTGGTGTAATTTCATGGGAAACAAAACTGGCGTAATATCATGGCAAATAGATGTGTAATATCATGGGAAACAGAAGTGGTGTAATATCATGGAAAATATACGTGGTGTAATATCATGGGAAATATAAATGGTGTAAGATTATTAGCAATGCAGGTGTTACAAGAGTTTATGCAATAGAAGTAATCTAAGAGCAATAGCCATAGAGGTCGAACAAGATAACGAGCAACAGAAGTGAAGAACAATTGTGGACAGTGGAAGAGGACTGGGATAATGTGCAGCAGAAGAAGAGTTTAGTCCGATATGACTGAGCTACCGTATAACAGTAGGCGCTATTGCCTGCATTCTGTCGGCAACTGGTCTTCTTCTTCTTCTTCTTCGTTCATCCGGAGTTTTTTTTCGGATGTGATTGCGTTGTGCCTGTTTACAGCAGAGCTGCGTTCTTGCGCCGTTAGGCCGACACATCCGACTTCTGCGGGCATTTGTTGACCGGGTTAACCTTCCCGGGGGCAACTGGTCTAGGATCGAAGGTAAGACAGGTGGACAGTTGGGGCATCGCTTTGCTGATCCGAGAAGCTTATTCAGCTTGTCTAATTCCAGATGTATTTGTGTTACCTTTCCTCTGGAGTAAACTAGGCAGGCCGAGAAAGGGATCATGCTGCACGGGCAACATCTGGTCTCCACAATTCAGCCCAGGCTTTGTGTTATGGACAGGTTATTGTGACTTTGTTCTTGAAGCACAATAACTATTCGTCTGTCAAGACGACAAGGTGCCAGTAGAAGAAGAGCAAAATCATAAGCAGTAGAAGTGATGCATGTGCTATTTGTGCTCTCGGACATAGACGTCTCCAGGACCTTCTACTAATTAACCTTTTTATGTTTTTAATGTAGTTGCGTGGTTGTCCTTTTGTGTGTTGAGGAAAACTTTCTATCCGCAACACTCCTTCTGTCACTGGTGATTGCGTTCTCATAAAGAGTCCAATACCATATTCCGCCTTTGCTCCTTTACTCGTTGCATTTTTACAGCTTTACCGCAGCTCGTCTGCAAACGAATGGGGAAAATTCCAATGCTGTTAGACTCAACCAGAGTTATGACTTATTTTTGTGAGCTTTTCGTTTTTATAGATACGTAGCTCACCGGAGAACAAAAAAATAATTACATTTTTTGTGTGGTAATTGTTTATGATAGGCTGACTGGGATGACAGGTATGTTGAGTTGAGATGAGAATGAGCTGGAGTAGAGGAGAGGGAATGTATAAGAAAATCAAAATCATTTAGTAGATGTTATTGTATACATTGAATAACTAGGGTTAGAAATAAATTGTCACTAAGAAGAAGGAAATACTACAATGTAATATATGGGTAAATGGGAATACTCTTAAACAGGTGAATCGGTACAACTATGTCAAAACAGTTATAATATCTGATGGGAGATGCATTGAAGAGATTAGAACAACAATTGCTATTGCAAAAGTAACTTTTTTCCCCTTCAAAATAGAGAAACATTCTGGCCAATAAAAAGATGTAAATTGCGAAGAGAAAAAGAGAGTTAAAATGGTACTTTGTTATGGGTGTGAAACGATGACAATGAGCAGTCATGCTAAAAAACATCTTATGACTGTGGAGATGAGTTTAAGATAAAAATGAAAAGAATACCATAGACAGACAGAAAAATAAATGACCAAGTTCTACAAGAAACACATGAAAACCGTAAACTTATTAGAGAAATTAGTCACAATATTCTGGACACGTTATGAAAAGAAATAAATTGGAGACTCGGTAACAACTGGCAAGATTGCGTGGGAAACAACAAGGGGAAGGCAGAAAAATAAATATCTAGATGGCTTGGCCACATGGTATGGACAAGACAGGAACATAGAGCTGATCCACGACTCTGGTGATCGAGTGAGATGGCGAAACATGACCGCCCACGTTTATCGGTATGCCACATGATGATGATGCCTGACAGACAGGCTTATCATACTTACAGAAACAAACACAAATCAGCCATTTTGACAGAAGGACAAATATATAGATCGCAGAAGACAGACAGATAAGTTGCAGACAGACATAGAGACAGACAAACAATAGACTGCAGAGAGACAGATAGTCAAACAGGTTTTAAAAAATACGCACTGAAGATATAGGCATTCAGACAGACCGACACAAATATAGATCGTGGGCAGACATACGCACTGCAATAAAACAGACAAGATAGGTTCTGATAGACATACATATAATACATTTCACAGACTGGAAAGATGCATACAATCAGACCAGAGATAAATCGACAGTCCGTAGACGGACAAAGCACATATTCCGAAGAGACATACGGTTAGCCAGATCACACACAAAATGACATACCTTAGACCAGTGGTTCTCAACCTTTTTTGGCCTTTTCCCCTTTACCATATGTTCAGAACGTCATCCCCCCCCACCTTTTCGAATTTCCTCCCTATAAATCCCCCCCCCCCCCCCCCAGCCTTACACAGTATACATAAAAATGGAAGCTAAATTTAATAACACATACTAGAACAAGTATAGACATCTACATAAAACGTGATTTGCGGGTCTACTTAATGTTATAAAACGAAATTCATTAGGGTGAGAAGTACAGAACCGTAAAATTTAGAGGGAAAAACAATATCAAGTAACTGTTTCTTGTATTAATGCGATCTTGAAATAATCTTAATTCCCCCCCCCCCCCCCCCATGGAAATGGAAACCCTAAAATTCCTCTCGGGGGGGGGGGGGGGAGAGAGAGAGAGAATTTCCTCACCGGTTGAGAACCACTGCTTTAGCCGGGCAAACCACAAACTCCTAAGAGACAGGCAGACCACAAACAGACCGACAGACCTTAGACGGACAAACCACAGACAAAACAACAGAATCCTAAGAAACAAACAGACATACTGCAGGCAGGTTTCTTCTTCTTATAATCCATGCTGTGTGGCGTTGGTAATCATGTCTGTCCACAGCCGTCTGTCTCATGTACTGCAAATTGTCTTATAGTCCATGCCATGTGGAACCGGTAATCATATATGTCCACAGCTTTCTGTCTCTCGTGCTTCCAGTTATTTCTGAAACCAACGTTCCTCCATGCCATGATATCACATTTTCCAGCATCTTCTCTCTTGGTCTCCGCCTGCCTCTCTTCCCATGTAACCTTCCACTTTGTGATGACATACTCCACCTTTCCCCTTCTCATGACGTGCCCGAAGAATGCGCACTATCTTCTTTTGATGCGAGCAAAGAGTTCTCTTCGGGAGTGAACTTCTTTCAATATATCTCTATTACTCTATCCGCCCACGGTGTTCTCATACTTCTTCTACATTCTTCTAAATGTGTAGGTGGGTGGGAACATGTGTGTGTGGGGATGTGTGTTTGTGTGGATGGGAAGATGTGTGGGTATGGGTGGGTGATGTGTGAGGAATGTATGTGTGTGTGGGTTGGTGCGGGATGTGTGTGTGGGAGGGTATGTGTGTGTGGTTTTGGGTGTGTCGGTGGGTGGGTGGAGCATGTGTGTGTGGGTGAGTTTGTGTGGGTTGAGGTATGTCTGAGTGGGTGGGGAGTTGGGTGTGGGTGGGGATGTGGGTGAGGGATGTGTTTGTGGGTGGGTGCGAGATGTCTGGGTTGGTGAAGGGATGTGTGAGTGGGTGGAGGGATGTGTGGTGGGTGGGGGATGTGTGGTGGGTGGGGGATATGTGGGTATGGGTAGGTTATATGTGAGTGGGTGAGGGATGTGTGTGTGTGTGTGGGTTGGTGCGGTATGTCTGTGTGGGAGGGGGGATGCGCCACAAAACATAATAATATGCATTGTTTATGCTTACAACATTCATTTGACAATGGTTTTATTTTCCCGTGAATGTATTATGCACTGTTGATGAACGAAAGATGAGTGATTGGAAGGGCCGAATGTAAGACGGGCCTACGTGCCCAATTTGTAATCCTTTTAAAATAAAATTCAATTCAATTCTACACAACCACATCTTTGCAACTTCCACATAATTCCTCGCGTGTCTGCTAATTGTCCACGATTTGCTTGCAGGGACATCATTACGCGGAACACACGCCCTTCTAGACTATAAAGCAGACCACACATATCAACATCATTTACGAGTCACACTCGATATCACAACGACCTTATACAATCGCCAGTGGGCCTGTCATAACTTGCAACTGCTCACGTAACATTATGGTATGACATTCTAATCCAGGTCGGACTCAGTGACCCACCGTCTAAGTTGGGGATGTTTTTCCCGTTGATTCCACTTGCCCTTGTAAATGTATGGGTTTCTGATCAATAGGTTTTTCCTTGTTGTTGTGGATGTTTTTTTCCCGTTGATTCTACTTGCCCTTGTAAATGTATGGGTTTCTGATCAATAGGTTTTTCCTTGTTCTTGTGGATGTTTTTTCCCGTTGATTCCACTTGCCCTTGTAAATGTATGGGTCTCTGATCAATAAGTTTTTCCTTGTTCTTGTGGATGTTTTTCCCCGTTGATTCCACTTGCCCTTGTAAATGTATGGGTCTCTGATCAATAAGTTTTTCCTTGTTCTTGTGGATGTTTTTTCCCGTTGATTCCACTTGCCCTTGTAAATGTATGGGTCTCTGATCAATAAGTTTTTCCTTGTTCTTGTGGATGTTTTTTCCCGTTGATTCCACTTGCCCTTGTAAATGTATGGCTCTCTGATCAATATGTTTTTCCTTGTTCTTGTGGATGTTTTTTCCCGTTGATTCCACTTGCCCTTGTAAATGTATGGCTCTCTGATCAATATGTTTTTCCTTGTTCTTGTGGATGTTTTTTCCCGTTGATTCCACTTGCCCTTGTAAATGTATGGCTCTCTGATCAATATGTTTTTCCTTGTTCTTGTGGATGTTTTTTCCCGTTGATTCCACTTGCCCTTGTAAATGTATGGGTTTCTGATCAATAGGTTTTTCTTTGTTCTTGTTGCGTTCACTGATTTTGAGCTTTAGCGTAGTGTATACACGTGCTCCTACTTCTAGTGCACTGCGCTGATTTTTGCGTGTGGATTAGCTTTCCTTTTTATCAGTGTCCCTCGCCATCAAGCGAATTCTCTCTCACTTCAGAGGACCTTGTAATTTACATCCTCAAGTTAAGGACGAAAAGTTATGTTAGCCCAACTGACTAGTGTAGGGGTTGAACCAGCTAACTCGGCATCAGGATGTTTTAGAGCGAGCAATCCTATCCATTCGATCAAACTGACCTCCGATAGGGGTTTTGAACTACCGGGTTAAAGTGATTTATATCATCACCATCATCATGGGCCATGACGGTCAGTGCGATATATATCATCACCATCATCATGGGCCATGACGGTCAGTGTGATTTATATCATCACTATCATCATGGGCCATGACGGTCAGTGTGATTTATATCATCACCATCATCATGGGCCATGACGGTCAGTGCGATATATATCATCACCATCGTCATGGGCCATGACGGTCAGTGTGATTTATATCATCACCATTATCATGGGCCATGACGGTCAGTGCGATATATATCATCACCATCATCATGGGCCATGACGGTCAGTGCGATATATATCATCACCATCATCATGGGCCATGACGGTCAGTGTGATTTATATCATCACCATCATCATGGGCCATGACGGTCAGTGCGATATATATCATCACCATCATCATGGGCCATGACGGTCAGTGTGATTTATATCATCACTATCATCATGGGCCATGACGGTCAGTGTGATTTACATCATTACCATCATCATGGGCCATGATGGTCAGTGCGATTTATATCATCACCATCATCATGGGCCATGACGGTCAGTGTGATTTATATCATCACCATTATCATGGCCATGACGGTTAGTGTGATTTATATCATCACCATTATCATGAGTCATGATGGTCAGCGTGGGTGATCACTGTTCGCCATCTGGCACCATCACCAATCTCGAATAAGTAAAAGCGCTCGCTGTTAAACTTCTGTTGCGGGGTAGGCGGTTCAACCCCTACACCGGCAATACGTTGGACTTAAACGTTGACTTCTCGTTCAGAAAGCAATGGCAAACTACTCAACTTAAAATTTCCTAGAAAATCAATCTGGAGTTGATGGCAACGTCCTGTACAGGACAGGCAACATATAGTAGGTCATTCAGGGATATATCTCCTTCATTTTCCTGTGAATCCTTTTCCCATCAAGATTTCAAGTTCATATCTACGTAATAAGATAACTGCCAAGTGTTTTGTGCGTGAAAGGACGAAGAATGAAGATTGTTTCTCAAACTCCTAAAGCTTTGATCTTGTTGTTTGTGGTGCTCAGAGCATACTCCAGTTAAACTCTATTATGTTGTGTTCTATGTTTGTGTGCTTGCCCGTCTACAATTATGGTAAATAGCCGTTTGCATTTTAGAAATGGGGTTTAACCACCATACAGTCGGGTCGGTGTTTGGGTTGTTGGATGAGAGAGGGGTCTGTAAGGGGAGGGCGGCGCAAAATGGAGGCGGGGATTGGGGAGGGGATCGCTAGATATTATCCAGAAAAATAAAATAAGAGGTTAGATTCGTGAATGTGAGGAATAGAGAGGACGACCGGCGGGCGAGAGATTTGTTGGATGTGTAAAGAGGTGAGAGGGAGAAAGAAAACGATTCAGAAAGATTGTTAGAGAGAGAGAGAGAGAGAGAGAGAGAGAGAGAGAGAGAGAGAGAGAGAGAGAGAGAGAGAGAGAGAGAGAGAGAGAGAGAAAGAGAGGACGGGGGGGGGGGGCGCGAACAGATTAGTGATCGAGAATGGGAATGAGATGGGTGAAGAGAGTAGACAGGGATAAAAGGCAAGAGATACGCGAGGAGCTACCAAAAAAAAAGAGAGGTAAGCATATAAATAAAAAAGAAACTAAAACAAAAGCAAGCAGAGAGGAGCAGAGTAGAAGATAAAGGATAGCACACTACGAGCAGTCTGTTGAGATGCATTTAGCTGTTTTGTAACCGAGCGTGTAGTGGTCTCTGGTTACGATAACGAGTCTGAGTGCCGACCTGGACAAAAGATGAAGAGGCGAGCAAATAAGAGCCAGAAACCGAGCAAACACAAGTCCAAATAAAGTGCCATTGAGTGAAATGAATAGTTGCTATAGCTACCGTTTGGTGGAGTGACAAAGAGAAACCTTTATAGTAACATCTGCTCAGATATGTAGCTACCACTGTGTGAAAGAAAGAAACAATAGGAAAGAAGGGGGTATCAGATGACAGAACAGACAGCAGAAAGAAAGGATATAGGGACACATACTTCAGCCATACCGATGTCCCTTTCTTGCTGAAGGACAACGGTGTTTTTCAGCAAAAGGTGATTTACAACAATGGTATTTTTCAGCAAAGACGTTTACAGCAATGGTGTTTTACAGCAAAGATACTTTACAGCAATTGCGTTTTACAGCAATGGTGTTTACCTCATTCAGGGATGTAACAAATCAGTGGGATTCGGTCGTGTCATATACTTGGTTTGATTCTCCGGTGTGTGGTTGTAGTTTTCAGTTGTCTAGTGTGTATTCTTGTATGAGGTTCATCCTCCATTTCCTTGTGTTTTCTTTTATTATTAAAGCCATGATGCTGTCTTTGAACTTATTATATATTATACAGCAGTGGTTCTCAACTGGAAAGGGGGGGGGGGGGGGAATTTTAGGGTTTCCAGGAGGGAATTAAGATTATTTCAAGATCGCATTAATACTTCTTCTTCTTCTTCTTCTTCTTCTTCGTTCATCCGGATTTTTTTTTCGGATGTGACTGCGTTGTGCCTGTTTACAGCAGAGCTGCGTTCTTGCGCCGTTAGGCCGACACATCCGACTTCTGCGGGCATTTGTTGACCGGGTTAACCTTCCCGGGGGTTTCTTAGGACGTTTTAATCTCACTCTTGTGGTGTTATCCCCCATCCTAGCTGGCCCATATAGACCAGCCAAAGACATCATGGTCAACCCTCAAGGGAAGGCAGGGGCAGACCATGGGCATTCCCCGCCATCCAAGGAGGCTTCCATACTTGCCGAGCCATCACCCAAGGAATCGTCACGTCCTGCACATGGCTGCTTAGCCTCACTTCCGTATATTGGGCCTTCCGTTCACCATAGGCTGTTCCTCCGGAAACCAGAAGAATGCAGTCTGCAGATGACATCCACACAGTGAGCTTTCGATTAAGACTTTCTACATAACATAATGGATTTGCTATCCAAGCAATATTCCATTTCATGCCACTAGGACACTTTTTCCACCTTTTATGAAGCCCACACAGTGAGCTTTCGATTCGGACTTTTCACGTAATGGATTTGCTATCCAAGCAATATTCCATTTCGTGTCACTAGGACACTTTTTCCACCATTTACGAAGCCCACACAGTGAGCTTTTGATTCGGACTTTCCACGTAATGGATGTGCTATCCAAGCAATATTCCATTTCATGCATCTGGGACGCTTTTGTAAACGACATACCTGTGGTATGAAGTGTGGCAGTCTAAATACATCTTCATGCACCTTTAGATGATAACCTGAATGTAGTTAAAGTAAGCTGTAGTCAACTTGAGCTTGTTGATATCTCCATAGAGCTTGTCCTCAAATGAAGCAGGCGTGGGCCAAAATATCTTTCTCTGTTCTGCATATATTGGGCACTCCTGCAGCAAATGTTTAGCTGTCATTTTACCAGTTCCACAATTACATTCATCGGTATCTCCTATCTTTAGTTTATTGAACAAGTGGTGTTTCAGCCTGTTATGTCCTGTGCGGAGTCTGAAGATTGCTACTTGTTCTCTTCGGTCGAGTTTGTAATATGCATCATCCTTCTGGTGGCCTGGATGCTCTGATTCCCATGTGGTTCTATAAGTGCTTTTTATAAACCTTTTTGCCTCATTATAGGTTATGTCTATGTCAGGCTGTGGTAATCGTCCACCCTCTTTTGCTAGTCTGTCTGCCTCTTCATTTCCAGGTATACTGCAATGTGATGGGATCCACTGTATTACAACTTTTTTGGATTTCTGGCATAGACCATGGAGTGCTGCTCTTAGGTCAGCTAGTTCTGTGCTGTTTTTGCTCTTCAGTATTGAGACAGCTGACTTTGCATCTGTGAAGATAGCTATTTGCTTCTCTTTATTTTCCTCCATCAAGAGCATTTCTGCTGCAGTTTTCAAAGCCTCTAACTCCGCTTTGAAGTTACTTGAAAATTTTCCAGTTGCCACTGATTGTGTTTTTTTCACTCCATTTTTTAAATTAAGGAGAATTCCTCCTCCTCCATTTTTAATTGAATCTTTGGCTGATCCATCTGTATATGCATGGGTCCAATTGCTGCTTGGGTAATGTTCTTTTATGTAGTTGAGGGTTATTTTTCTTCTTTCGGTTTCATGCTGAGTGTTCTTTTTCTCAATACCAGGAATGTTTTCTATCATCTCAGGCAGTTGCTGCTGTCTCCAAGCTGGGAAGTTGTCTGCATTGTAAATGGGCTTGACTGTTGATATGTTAAGTATGGGATCTGCCCTAATCTTTCGTTTTGCAGTTTCTACAAAGTTGCTACGCTTCAGTCTTCCTTTTCCAAAACCATTAAACCTGTTATACATAGGGTGGTCTGTCAATCTTCTAAATTTTTCTGCTTGTTGCTGGGCTCTGCTATCTCTTCTGTCCTGCATTGGTTGTAAACAAGTGATCTTTTCTAGTTCATTAATAGGCGTTGCCCCGGGAAGGTTAACCCGGTCAACAAATGCCCGCAGAAGTCGGATGTGTCGGCCTAACGGCGCAAGAACGCAGCTCTGCTGTAAACAGGCACAACGCAATCACATCCGAAAAAAAACTCCGGATGAACGAAGAAGAAGAAGAATAGGCGTTGTCTTCAGGCTTCCAGTTATGATTCGCATTCCTTGGTTTTGGATTCTACTTATTTTGTTAAAGTTTGACTTAGCTGCTGTTTCCAAAGCTGCAATGCCATATTCCAGTACTGGCCTCACCCGTCCAGTATATAACTTCTTGAGAACTTTCTCATCTGCTCCCCACGTTGTACCAGCAAGCTTTTTCATGATTGCCATTCTCTGCCTTGCTCTTGTTCGATTTTTCTCAACCTGTGTCTTCCATGTCAGGCGACGATCAAAGGTGACTCCTAGATAGTTTGGATTTTCTTCATGGCGCAATATTTTTCCATTCAATACCAACTTAGGTTGCTGAGTTTTATTTGAGAGGGAGAACACTATGCATGTTGTTTTCTCCTCACTTATCTTCACTAGCCATGATTTTGACCAGTCCTCTAGCGCTAATAAGGCTTGATGTATTCTGCTGTTAGCTGTACTAATATATTCTTCAGATGTCCATATGGCTAGGTCATCTGCAAAGGAGGATGTGTGTACTCTGGCTGGAAAATTTTCTGTGATGTCATTTATATATGCTAGGAATAATGTTGGTGAAAGAACTCCTCCTTGAGGGACACCTTGCGCCAACAGCATCATTTTGCTTGTTTGTCCTTGTACTTTTGTCCTGTCAGTTCTGTTCTCAAGGTAGTGGCTGATCCATTTATACATTTTTCATCATATATTCTGCTGCTGTCTCTGTATTTCTATGATGTATATGTTTGTCTTTGATTGCTTTCTTCTGTTCGGTTGTAATATCAATGTGGTTTGCATTTGCATAGTGTTCCATTAGTGCATTTGCAGCCTTTTTTCCTGTAAGCAAGGCATTTCCTTGTTTAATTGTTATTTGTTTGTTTCTAGGTCCTTCATTGTTCATGGCTTTCACTAGTTTCCATAGTTTGTTTCCATCCCTGTCAAAATTCAGGTTTTCTGTTTTTTTCCTCCAACAATCTCTTGTTGTTTGATTTACTGTTCTTTTATATTATGCTGAGATGGCTTTGAGAGAGATGTTCGCTTCAATTGCTTGTTCTCTCTCTGCTGTCTTCCTGGCATCTTCAACTTTGTCCTCCAAACTTTGTAGTTCTTCAGACCAGTATGGTTTGTAATTTTTCCTCGCTCCTCTTGGAATGGACTCAGTGGCTGCCTGTATTATCGCTCTGTTTAGACTTTCCACCATTTGCTTTATGTTGCCATATCGTGTATTTATGTTTTCACAATATTTGTCTGTTAGTATGGCAAATCTGTCCCAATCTGCTCGTTTGTAATTCCAGCGGGGCAAGGGCTTTTGCTCCTGTGGAACATACTCCATATTCATTACAAGCTTGATTGGTCTGTGGTCACTACCTGCTAATTGGTCCAGCACATGGCGATCGATTTTGTGGAGGATGTCTCCTGTGCAGAAAGCTAAGTCTGGAGTAGAAGTGGTAAGCCATCTTCTGGAGTAGAAGCTCGGTGTGTCATCCGCTTTGTTGAGTAGATGGAGATTTGCGTCTATTTCCCAGTCCTCCAATTCATCTCCTCTTTTGTCAGTATCCGGGTATCCCCATCTTTCTGAACGGCTATTAAAGTCTCCGACAATAATGCAGTTTGTGTCAGTTATTTTCATGTTTGAGAGTGTAAGGTCCTTATCTGCTGGGCTATACAGATTGTAGATTCTTATTTTCACGTCTTTTATCATTATATCAACACTTATAATTTCCGTTTGGTTGTCAGAGATCACAGATACTTCGCTGCAAAGTATTGTATTTCGTGTAAGTATTAGAACTCCTCCTTGTGTCCTTCGCGGTCGAAACGTGTGGCCTGATATCCTCTGACTGAGAATTTGTGATTGGCGTTGAGGTGTGTCTCTTGAATGCATGCCACATCTATTCTATCTTTATGAAGACGCTGTGTTAGGGAGTCTTTCTTCTTGTAAACTCCTTCGGCATTCCACTGTAGTATGTTGAGTGTCCGGGGTATTTGGTCAATAGCTCTTAACCTACTCCTCTGTGCCTTGACTCCACAGCACAGGGGAAGGTGACCACCAGTAGTCATGGGTGGACCCCCTCGAGGCAGGGGGCCCGGCACTATCGCCGCCTGATGGGACTTCACGGGATTAGCACCATAATGATTAATTTTGATTTGTGACATGAATTAAGTTACGTTGCACTGCTTTGTCAAGCCTGTGGCTCAGTACATCCGATTTCGACAAGCATTTTTCGGGATGGTTTCCCTAGCCTTTGACTGTCCCCAGTCTACCTACAAGGCAGCAGGTTTGTGCGTCGCTTCGTCTGGTCCCTCTCCCTTGACCTGTCCAGTTTTTCTGTCACATAGCGAATGACGAGAGCTGGCATTCACCCGCGTATGGCCGCGTTCATGCCATTGTTAGTGTACCGTTATAACGCCTGTCTGCATTGGTTGAATGGATGGACGGACGGATGGAGGGCCAATCGGGTGGATGGACGGAGGGAGGACAGTTTGCGGACGGACGGAGGGCTTGACAGTCGGGTTGATGGGCGGGCGGACAGACAGACAGACAGACAGACAGACAGACAGACAGACAGGCAGGCAGGCAGGCAGGCAGGCAGGCAGGCAGGCAGGCAGGCAGGCAGGCAAGCAGTCTCGCCCGCCATTTGGATTGTAGATAACAAAAAAAAACGTTAGATGCAAAAACTGTCTTCAACATACATGTTTATTGTGCAACTAATTGCTACTACTACTCTCTTTCAATGTTTTCCCATGTCTATAATGCCAAATATAAAACAGAAAGACACAATTACTTCCAACAGCAAATGAAACATTGGAAAGAAAACAACAGCAATTGTCCGACCTTGCAGTATTACACTTGAAGCAAATTACTGCCTTTGAAGGAATGCTGCCTCTTGTGTGGCCTTACACCGAGTAATCTCATTTGTGCCGGTTGTTTTATCATGACCTCGTACTGTTTATTGTTATGGAAATAATTTCATAATGTAAACACACTCTGGTTGTAATTAGTATGTGCTCCAAACTTTTTTTCGTGCACTTTTTTGTAATAAATGAGTCCATGTTATATATTTATTGTATTTTCTAGTGTGTATTTTGAAATGTTTATCTGATTTCGTGTGACGACAGTTGATTTCTTGGTAAAAGGAACGGCCAGACGGACACATAATCAATTTGCGAACTGTACCATTAGTATTAGGACTCTTCTCTGACTGTTGAATATTAGGACAAACCACATATGGGTGTGACCTGAGAGCAGTTATCTCTGTTCTTGACTCAACTCAATTCAACTTAATTCTGATGAACTCTCTGGAAATTCGAGGTTTAACTCTTAAGTCGGACACACTGACGATCGAGTGACCTGCACATTGAGAAGTGCTTGTATCCTTCGGTGTGATGTTGGTGTGGATACCCTAATCCCGACCAGGTACCCGAGTATCATTTCCACGTTGGAAATCAGCTTGACTGAAAGGATAAGAACGCGAGTTCTTAAACATCCGGTGTGCTGATGCCGAGGTAAGGGGTTCAACCCCTACGCCGGACAGTTGGATTAAAATGTTGACTTCTCGTCCTTGACTTTGAGACGTAAATTACAAGTACCTCTGATGTAGGAGTGGGTTCACCTGATGGTGAGGGACACTGGTAATAGGAAAAGCTAATCCACACGCAAAATTCAATCCAGTGGTATTAAGTATGAGAAGTAGTGTGCATGAAGTACGCTTGAGTTTTAAGCGAACGAGAAAAATAAATCTCCATGTAGACTGTTCCATAGCTCTCCTTTTTTTTTTTGTTGGTTGCATATCCTTTGCAGGACATTGCAGTCAACACCAGCATTTTTCAGCTGCTATTGATGTACTAAGGCAAATTTTTACGTTCAGTAGTTTGCCATTGCTTTCTGAACGACCGGCTCCCATACCAACACATTATAACACAACGCGGCACGGTCTGCTGCACAAATCTGTCGCGGCTTTCGTTTCAAACGCCTGGTAAGTGGCTCATGAACCGAGTTCGCAAGCCTTTGGCCACGGAGGCCAGAGAGTAAAGGCGATGGGCTTCATGGTGACTGCATCACCCGTCGATGGGTCTACAAATAATATGAGGGTAGCGCCATATCCCCAACATAGCTCAAAGCATGGATTCCTTACACTACTTTAGCTTTTACTTCATCATGCCCTTGTCTCATTAAATTTGTAATTTATGATTACATCTTGAAAACCTAATGACAATCCCTTGTAACATCAATTTCTCCATATAAAATACCCCAAAATTCTCAACAATTAGTGGCTAATTTCTCTAATCAATTGACGGTTTTCATCAGCCTCTTGAAGGACTGCCTCATTTGTTGCCCGTCCATCAATGGTATTCCTGGCGTTTATTGCTGCTACCAAATGTTTCTAGAAGACATGCTGTATATCCCCTCTCCTTCTCCTATCCAAACTCAGAAAGCGCCGGGGTGTGGATGTGCGGTACTGGAACTTCTCATCTGCAAAGAGGACTTAAGGTCATTATTGGGTACGGCAAATACGACTTGTCTGTGGTTGTCTGACACAACACACTGTAGGATTATACTCGTAAATTAGTGTATTGCATGTTCAAGAAAGGAGACACTTGTTACTTGATACTAGGACAAGTAACAAGTTTCCCCTATATTCGACATGTAATAACAGAGGATGGCAGAAATCAAAAAGAGAATAGAAATGGCCAAAAACGCTTTAAACAACATGAAATCAGTATTAACATCTAGAGAGATTACAAAGACATTAAAAATGAGAATTGTAAAATGTTATATATATTCAACACTATGTTATATATATTCAACACTATTCTATGGCATCGAAGCCTGGACATTAAACAAACAATTAGAAAATCGAATAGTCTCTAGAGATGTGAATATACAGAAGAATATGTCAGTATTTCATGGAAACAAAAATAATCATTTACAGAAATAAAGAGGAAAGTTAAATATTTCGACAATGTTAAAAGACATAACGCTCTTATAAAAACCATACTTGAGGGTAAGGTTGAAGGTAAGCGAGATAAAGATAGACAGCGATACAAGTGGGAAGATAACATCAAGAGACGGACAAATATCAGTCTGATAGAATGTACAGTCAGGGTGAGAGTCAGACAGTGTTGGAGATCAAATTGCAGCCAACCTTCATTGTGGAGACGGCACCTGATTAATTTGATTGATTGAGTGTACCGATGATTATGTGTCACGGCTCCATTCAAGATAATAATCTAAAACAGTGCACTGTCGACTGTCTTATGCGGCACACTTTAGGATAATACGTGTATAAACTAGTGCACTGTCTCTGTTCAATATAATACTCTAAAACAGTGCACTGTCCACTGTGTTACAGGGCACACTTTAGGATAATACTCATAAACTACTGCAATGTCCACCATGCCACATGTCCCTTGTTTGGGACGACCAGATGGTCAGTTAAATCCCGTAGCTTGGACCTGTTGTGGGTGTGTGGAGAGTTAGGATCATCACAGTTGTGTAGGTTTGAATCCACGGAGGAACGGGACGACGGTCTGTCCGTCACATAGCGAACGACGAGCGCTGGCACTGTTCTTGTGTCAGACCGCGCTCTTATAATTGTTATTGTAACGTCCTAATGGCTGCCTGATTTGGATGGATGGACGCACCGACGGATGGATGGATGGGCGGGTGGATGAATGGATGGATGAATGGATGGACGGATGCACGGATGGATGGATGGAAGGGTGGATGGATGGATGGGTGGATGGATGGACGGCCGGAAGGATGGATGGAGGGACGCACGGATGGACGGAAGGATGGATAGATGGATGGATAGATGGATGGATGGTTGAGCGGATGCATGGATGGACGGATGGGTGTATGGACGGATGGATGGATGGATGGACGGACGGATGGATGGATGGACGCACGGACGGACGGAAGGATGGATGGATGAGTGGTTGAATGGATGCATGGATGGACGAATAGGTGTATGGACGGATGGATGGATGGATGGACGGACGGACGGATGGATGGATGAACGGACGGAAGGAGAGAGGGACATTTGGACAGACTGTCTTCCCCGCTGTTAAGGATTACGCACGGAGGGAGAGACAATCGGATGGATGGATTGACAGACGGGCGGACGGACGGACGGACAGTCTCCCCCGCTGTGTCGGATCACAGCTAACAAAACAGTCAGATGAACAAACTGCGTTAAAATATATTTCCTCTTCACCACAAATTGCTACTACCACTCTCTTTTACTTGCTCTCCCGTGACTATAATGCCTAGAATAAAACAGAAAGACATAATTACTTCGAACAACAAATGAAACATCGGGAGGAAAACAAACAGCAACTGCCTGACCTTGAAGTATTGCTGTATGTAATCAATGATAGTTATATAAGGAATGTGGCCCCTAGTGTGTTGTTATACAGAGTAGTCTCATTTGTATCGGCTGTTTTATCTTGCGTTCGTACTGTCTATTGTTATGAATACGGCTACTTAAAAATATAAACACACACACAGCTGGTAATTAGTAAGTAAGTTAAGAACCCTTTAATATTCCTTCAGACATACAGTGCTAGATCTATATATTATTATATTTTCCGTTTGTAATAAGTACCTACTGGAAGTTGTTTTTTCTGGGAGCGGGGGGGGGGGGTATAATGAACGGGCCATATTATGTGTTAATTGTATTTTCTGACGTATGTTGTCAATTGTTTAAATAAAATTTTGAGTGCTAAGCTGGTTGGTTGGCTGGTTAGTTGGTTGGTTGGTTGGCTGGCGGGCTGGTTGCTTGGTTGGCGGGCTGGTTGGTTGGTTGGTTGGCTGGCGGCCTGGTTGGTTGGCTGGTTGGTTGGTTGGTTGGCGGGCTGGTTGGTTGGTTGGCGGCCTGGTTGGTTGGGTGGCCACATGGCTGGTTGGCTGGCTGGTTGGCTGGCGGGTTGGTTGGTTGGTTGGCAGGCGGGTTGGTTGGTTGGCTGGCGGGCTGGTTGGTTGGTTGGCTGGTTGGTTGGATGGCGGGTTAGTTGGTTGGTTGGCTAATTGGTTGGCTGGCGGGTTGGTGGTTGGTTGGTTTGCTGGCGGGTTGGTTGGTTGACTGGCGGGCTGGTTGGTTGGTTGGCTGGCGGGCTGGTTGGTTGGTTGGTTTGCTGGCGGGTTGGTTGGTTGCTTGGTTTGCTGGCGGGTTGGTTGGTTGGCTGGCGGGCTGGTTGGTTGGTTGGTTGGCTGGTGGGTTGGTTGGTTGGCTGGCTGGCGGGTTGGTTGGTTGGTTGGTTGGCTGGCTGGCGGGTTGGTTGGTTGATTTTTGGGGGGAGTTTAAACAGGTTTAAAAGGCAATAGAATCGACTTCATTGCAGTTCGTTTTATCTCATGTGGACAGGTCTCTTTCAGGAAGGGCCATCTGCCGAAAGCATGGCGCAGATCTCGAACCCCGTAGCTCCAGCGACTACCCTCTGGAGTCTCCGAGAAAACTGCACTGGTGAACCGAATATTGCGGTCCGGAATCCAACCCACAACGTAGACTCTGTTTTCCATTTTTTGGGGAATTGGAATCCCCTGGAAGTGTTGAGTTTTAACTTTTAATATCAATGTTGCGTGTTATTTACAGGACATTGCCATCAACCCCATTTTAGTTTTCTAAGCAGTTTTACGTTAAGTAGTTTGCCATGGATTTTCGAACAGAAACGATCGTTTAAGTTCAACTTAATGCCGCTTTATGGTTAAATCTACTACCTCGCCATCAGCGCACCGGAGGTGTAAGAGCGATCGCGCTACGCCTTTTGGTCACCTCGACGAATTTTAAATGATTAAGTGCCATGGGATGATTAATCGTCTTAAGTGACTTCCCGTATCTGCCATGAGCTTATATACAGTAGTTTTCCCAAAGCAACACCCTTTAATTTGATAGATAAATCAACATGTCTGCTACCATATTATCATTTTTAAGTAATAACCGTAACTCACCCCGTTGTCACATTTTCCGCCTTCCTTTTTTGTATGGTCCAAACCTACATTTTGTTTGGCACTGAATCTGTTAACTCTGAAACCCGACACCAGTCGCTTGAACCCTGGAAAAGGTGTATATCTTTCTGAGTGAGGTTGACGTAGGGACTTTTCTTCCCACCCAATACCCGAGCATCATCTCCACGTTGACTATGTTGCACAATTCTCCTGTCCCTTTCCCAGCTCAGAAAGCTGTGTGGTGTTCTAGAGCGGAAATGGAGCTTCACCTCTGCAGAGAGGCTTTTAGGATGTAACAAGGTCATAATTCGGCTCAGCACGTTCGACCTGGCTGGGACTGAGACATGATTGATCCTCAGCGAGTTGTGAAAGTTACACGTTAGTTACATGTCCTCTATCATCATCATATGCCGCACCGATAAGCATGGACAGTCAGGTTTCGCCATCTTACAAGTTCACCAAAGTCGTGGATCAACTCTGTTCTCTTGTCTCGACTTTGCCATCTGATCAATCCATCCAGATATTTACTTATCTACCTTCTCCTTGTTCTTTTCCCCTTAATCTCGCTAGTTACCAAGGTATCTATTTTATTTCTTCTCATAACATGCCTAAAAACGTTTGACTGTCTGCGTCTAACTTCTCAAATCAGTTTACTATTGTCTTCTACAGGACGTTTCAATCAAGCCCGCCATTTATTAGTTGTTTGTGATTTTCTAGTCAACTTTACATTCAGCAGATTGCCATTGATTTCAGAATGACCTGCACTCAGATAATTATGAGGAGACATCATGTTGAAAATTGAGTGACAACTGCCACAAAGTATGGGCTAACAGCGCGAGGAAGGCAAAGAGATAAATAAATGGATGGCTTGTCTACGTGACATAGTCGCAAAAAATAACAACATTATTACAGAAATTATCAAAGACACTCGTGATCGTGTAAGATCGCGAAGTGACAGTCTACGCCTATCGGTATTGTACTTGATGACGTTGATACATTGACAATTGTCTTCCAGATGCCCATACGAAACGTCCACCATATGAGCTCTATATACACAATACATAGACATAAATGAGAGTACAATACAATACTTATAACTTACATATGAAAGGTTAAACGGGATGGATATGTAAATCTGTTTTAGTCAAATTACAACAACAACAAAATAATGTGTAAACTTCATTCATTTCCAGTACATTATCTCCCACATAATCACAAACATCTGACGTGACCTAGTGAGACGAAGAGCAATTATCCCCTTGGAAATTAGATTGTGTCTGTGTCACGTAATTTTCTTTGCATAAAGGAACAATCTTTATCAAGTGCATTATCATCGCATTCCATTTTAACAGATGCAGCAGGGTTCCCTGGTCCCCCATAAGTGTCCTTGCATAATTTACGAATGCTGATTGAATGTTAGGTGCAAGATGATTGGCTGTTCGTATACGCTTTGTGCACGATGATTGGTTGTGTCTGTGTGTTGATTGCTTCCGGCGCCACTGTTTTTTTTTTGTCAGGTTGTGATTACAGTTTCTAGGGTTTTGATATGCATAGTGAAAGATGAACAATGTAGATTAGACGGCGGGGTTGTGATGAGGCTGTTTGAAGATTCCTTTAGTAAAAATTGTGACAAGGAGAGGGTTGGCTGTGATTCTGCACCAGCTTTTGTAGCATTATACAATGTGTGGGAAGTCTTTTGTCTGATACATTAAAGTGTGGTGGGTGGGTAGGTGGATGGATGGATGGAAGGTAGGGTGAAGGATGATTGGTTGGAGAGATAGATAATAGGAGGGTAGGTAGGAAGGTAGGTAGGAAGGTAGGTAGGAAAGTAGATAGGTAAGTAGGAAAGTAGATAGGTAAGTAGGTGGATAGGTAGGCAGCTAGGCAGTAGGTAGGCAGTTAGGTATATATGCATGGAGGCAAGTAGGATGTAAGTAGGTAAGTAAGATAGTAGGTAGGTAGGTAGGTAGATATTGAGCATGTAGGTGTCAGTTGACAGTTGTAGGATGGCTGGATGTATACAAATACAGCTCCAAAATGCTTGCTAACCACTAGAAACCCGACAAGTTGTTGCACTGTGTGTCAATATGAGTTATTTTCTTAAAATTTGAAGAATTTGTCAGTCATGAATATATGCTACAGCTGAAAAAAATATATCCAACAGTACCTCGTTCAAGTTTTTACGTCCATTAAAAGATAACATTCTCTCTCTCTCTCTCTCTCTCTCTCTCTCTCTCTCTCTCTCTCTCTCTCTCTCTCTCTCTCTCTCTCTCTCTCTCTCTCTCTCTCGTATGCGAGCGCGCGCGTGTGTGAATAAATTATTTCCAACAGGTAATTAACAACGACATATAAGAATGAAGAAAAAAAAATAAACAAATCTTTACTACTTTCAGAAAATAAATATGTGTTCCTCTGAAGGTGATATTTTAAGTAATTGTATTTGCGATGTTTACTTTTAAAAATCCTTCAATAAATGTATGCCATCAACTATTATTATAAGCAGACATGAGTTATGACTGGAGATGTTTGTTGGTTTAGGTAGGCCGTTAGTGTAAGTGTGTGGGCTTTTGGTTAGATCTCATTCAGATTTGCGGAGCGCTATCGAGAACAAGTCACCGAAACTGTTCAAGAAACCTGATACGGTGGGAAAAATGGCACGTGGCAAGACTAACAACGGAAGACACTCGACATATAAGATAAGCAGCGTGGAAGCCGCCAAGACCTTAAAGAAGACGAGAGGAGTGAACCTGTCTGCGAGCTGCAGCAAAGCACCAGAACCTACAGTAACCTTAAATGAAGCTACCACGAGTAAGGGCAACGACAACCCACCATAGGCAAGAGCCAAGACTATTGAGAAGCAGAGAGACTAGAAAGACACCAGAGTCGGAAACACTGACTTACAGACGATCAGATGGGTTGTCAAACGTATCTAAGTGGAGCTCACAGATGACCAGATCCTGAAACAGCTACAACAAGAAAGTCTCCACATCTGAATCTTGAAGGCGGAGCGGCTGCTGACATACTCCAAGATCCCCACAACTTTAGCGATGGTGACAACAGAGGGTAGCGAGATACCGATCACAGTATCTATGAACAAGAAAGTTCAAAAGGCGGAACGATTCGTCCCGAGAATCACACAATGATCAAGGTGCCAGAGAGACAGCCACAGCACAACAATATGTCGCAGCAAGACAGGGATATGTCGATACTGCGCCGAACATCACGCCCTCAAGGAATGTCCGCTGGCCAAACAGGACAAGGACTTCCGAGGGTCCCAGTGACAAGAGAGTGTGCCAACTGCCGTGGCAAGCATGGGGCAAGATACCTGGACTGTCCGTACCTCCAAAGACACATAGTCGTCTTATAGGTCACCATAACCACAAAGACACCATACAAGGAAGCAATACGGAGGTGCGAGACAGAACCTGGCATCTCACAAACAGAAACGTCCCAGCTACAAGAGCAGATTGACGAACTGAAGAAGCAAGTCAAGGCACTGCTAACACCGACACCAACCAGCCACAATGAAAAACTGCTAGCTTACATGAAGAAAAACCAGCACAGAATGAAGCAAGAGGTGGAACGCATGGCTCAGACTAAAATGGAAAATGAAGAAATTATGCAAACAATCAAGACCGAAAGAGAACTGCTCGAAGCCGAAAGGGAAAAAATCCTGAACAAACTAGCAGAAGCCACGCGTAAGACCAAAGAAGCCACAATCCGAAACCAAACAAAAGACCAATCGGAAACCGCAAGCTAAAGCCAGCAGTCCAACCACGAAGTCCAAGCAACTCAAGAAACCAGTATCCCGCCAGTCACCTGAAGAAAGCCTAGAGAAGTGTTCCAATCAATCTGAATTTGAATATAATCTGGAAGCGGAGGTAAGGGATTCGTCGAATGTATAAAAAAAAACTTGGTAAAGGAACAAGACGAAAGAGAGCGAAAACTGAAAGAGAAAATTGAGACAAAGATTACTGTTGCGTATATGGCAGAGAAAGCTAATAAACAAATCAAGAAACAGTCCTTATAATGACTTCATCATATCAGAAATTACAAACCAGAACAAAGTATAGGTAATTAGACTATATCTGCCTCCTTCACTGTTGTTCTTGGACTTTTTCTCTGCTCCAGGACATTTGCTCTGTGATTGTCCCTCAGGACTGGGGTCAGAATTTGTTCCAACTCTTGTATACGCCTTTCAAAATTCTCACTTTCTCTGATTACATGATGCCAGTTAGCATTGCGTTCTTCGGTGTCAACAATATGAACTGTCAAGAAGTGAGGGTCTGCTGCAAAATTAACCCACGGAGGAGAAAATCGCATAAACTTAAAAGATTTCAACATCTAGTGATGCCCGTACAGTGAAAGTTACAAAACTCTTAACATATAATAGCTGTTTATAGTGAAATTAATGATAAATATTTAGGTAATGCACTCTGTATTGTTTTGTTGATGAAGATCGCATTTATGTATTTGTACTTTATTATGTGTACACAATTTCATCATAATTTAATGTTAACAGTGGGGGTTGCAGTAGAGGGTCTACAACTTGAGAAAGGGAAAGTTATAGTATATCGTGACAATGATTACGATATGAATGAAATGAGTTGAATTGTGATAAAGCTGTGGAAATGCTATGAAAACCTGAAGTATAGGGCATCTTTACAAAGTAGAATTATGAAAAACAAAAGGATGCCGTGGCGACAAGCCTTCATAAACAATCATATAAATCAGAGAGGTGATACTACAGTGACTATATTAAACTACGATAAGCAGAATGAGAAAGGGAAAATGTCTGCGAATGATCTCAGAAGGTGAACCAGCAGTGAAAGACGGCACTCACCTTATATTATATCGCCAGGATGTGTCGTTGTGTATGGGGAGTCGGTGGAAACGAGCCAGTGAACATGTCAAGTGTCAGGTTATTGGGAGCAGAATTGTTTGTATTTAAAAAATCCAGGCGGAAAAGGGCAGGGAAAGTGGTGATAGTGATGGACCAAGAATGAATCTAAAGAGGTGTATCTCAGCAAATGCGTCCACGACACATGAGTCTGTGCCAGTGCCGGTTGATCCAAGTGTGGCCAAAATGAGTGAGCTGCAACTCTGCGGGAGTGTAGTAGTAGTAGTACAAACATAGAGAGATGTACATAGAAAACATATATGTATAGCAGCTAGGTCTTCCGTATTGACCATGTGAAATAAAGAGGACCAGATAATGGAAAGAAAAATTAGACACGTGAACTAATACACCTGCTCTTGGAAACTATGATCATTACTATTTATACAAGCCTTAATCGTTGGGTGTTGTATTTCATCTGATGAGGCAGAGGAATAATTCGGAAACCAACAGTAGGATAGTTTTCATTCCACAAAACATTAATTTTCTTGAGAGACTCAGATTCTCGGCCATGACTACTACGCACAAGGTCAATATTTTCATCTGAAGACAAATCATCCAGCCAATCAAATGTTGTCTCTTTCAGATCTACCGCTGCCTGACTGCAACGAGTAGGTTTCTTGCAGAACAAAATGTCTAATGATAGAGCTGGGATGAAGAAGCCAGAATCAGTAGAAGCTGTGCTACTGTAGGTAACACTGTCATGCTCATTCTCATCTTCAAAGCAATTCTCATCTTCTGAACATGATATCAGTATACCAAATAAACGTGCATGATGAGTTGAAGGTTTCATAGGCTGTTTCAAATTTAAGATTACAAGGTGATACTGTGGAAGAATCTAATTTATTTCTCTGATCACACACCCATACCATGGGTTGGGAATTAAGCCTTTGCTCTGTGTCACAGCTAGTGTGAGTGGAGTCGGGAATTTCTTTCGTTGGCCAGGGCTGTAATCCCTGATTTCGTTTTTCTATTTGGCGTTTCTTTTCCATTTTGAAAGAAGGGCGTCCTTTCTTGACATTTTTTTTCTAGGGGCTGACAAAATTGATGTCAGATTTACAATGGGTTGTAAGGAAGACTTGGGTGTGTAGATTCCATGAGTAACTTACAGCTCTGTGTGTTTTGAACTGCTGTAATGGTTTTAAGACCAGCAACAATTGTCAACTGACAAGTGGAGAGGATGAAATTATTATTCATGGGCCTCGTGTTTGTGTACCTTCTGTTTACACCGTTGTTCAAATTGTGAAACATATTGTCCAGTCAGATGACAACTTTTACATATCACCCACTGAATGATTTGTGAGAAACCAGTGGGCAAGTTGTCAGGGAAATTCGACACGTGCGATATGGTGGTGGTGGTAGTAGTAGTAGTAGTAGTAGTAGTAGTAGTAGTAGTAGTAGTAGTAGTAGTAGTAGTAGTAGTAGTAGTAGTAGTAGTAGTAGTAGTAGTAAAATGGGTTGTTTGCTGTATTAACTATTCATTCCTTGCATGGCGTGTATGCATGTCTGAAAAAAAGAATAAAAAAACTGGTAGTGTGCAGCTGCATAGTAGTAGTAGTAGTAGTAGTAGTAGTAGTAGTAGTAGTAGTAGTAGTAGTAGTAGTAGTAGTAGTAGTAGTAGTAGTAGTAGTAGTAGTAGTAGTAAAATGGGTTGTTTGCTGTATTAACTATTCATTCCTTGCATGGCGTGTATGCATGTCTGAAAAAAAAGAATAAAAAAACTGATAGTGTGCAGCTGTATTGTTAAGAATTGTTTAATGTTGTGTGCTATGTAGTATTAATGCTAATGAATGTTGTTGTGGGGTCGCCTGGAAATGTGATTCCACATATTTTCATGTCTATGACTATCAAATCTGCTTGTTTATTTTGGTCTCACTTCCTTTACCAAACTGTCTGAAGGTGTGAAGTATGTTCGTAATGGCAGTGTTGGTTGTAAGGGGGGAGGAGGGTGAATTTTTTGTTTCTTTCTAATTACTGCTAAGATTGGTTCTAGTGTGAATACATATAGGAATGGTGATAGTGGACAACCTTGTCTGACAGATCTTGTGATCCTGACACTTTTTTATATATCTGGATTTTGTATACAATATTTGCATCCACTGTCTTTAGTACTGTCCTATGTTGCAGTGTTTTGTGTTAGTATGAGTGTGCCATTCTGTTAAAGGCCTTCTCTTGGTCTAAGGACGAGAGGTAGGGTTGACAGTCTTTCTGGTGGGTGTATGTGATGAAATCTCTAATCTTGTAATGTGTGTGTTGGTGTATGTTTATTTGGGTATGAGTGTTATATATGACAAGTGTTTGGGAGTTCTTGTTTGTGAAAAGCTTCTTGGTAGACTTTTAGGGATGGTGATAGGAAAGAAGTGTTGGCAGAATTCTACAGCGCATGAGACAACATTTGCTTGAGTGCTTGTGTTTTGTCTGCTAATGTAAGCTCTGTATGTCCTTATTTGCGTCATGTGTTGCCTGTGTTTGTGTGTTGGCTAGTTCTGTTGATAGAACCTCAATTTGGGAAATTTCACGAAAAGTGTATGTTAGAATAAGATACTAAAACGACACAAAAGATTGCAAACGAGTCAAGAACAACGTCGCACGAATAATGTTAAGAACAACGTCACATATTCCCTTTTTTTTTCTTTTTTTTCTTTTCATATATGGATAGTTATACACGCTGTCTCTTGTTTCTTGAGTCCCCCAGTTGTATACAGTTGTCTGAGTAGTCCTGGGCTGTTTGTCTCCGGAATGGTGGGCTCTGATCACACATCTGACTATAGATTGGTTGACCATCAAACAGCGAGGGTGTTGTCGAGTTCATCACACAGCTACTCGCCCTATACCTTGTTTGTTTAGGATCCAGAATGAAGACACGCATCAGAGTTGGAGTGACTCAGACCCATCATGCAAAGATATCTGAATACGTCTTTTTTATGACCCCGACGAGGTCCATTTATAAGTATCATACGTTTACTAGGATCACCCGGTGACGCTGGTCTCTCTTTCTTCTAATACCACCACCTGATTGGGTAGCATGATAGTACGCCCTAAGGGCTGTTAAATTGGCCCTATCTTTTTGTTGGATATCCGCTTCCTCTGCTACTATGTAATCAGTAGTGTGTTTCTGTGCTTTAGAGATACGAGTGTCTAAGGGTGTCGTCCTTTTTCGTGATGCTACTGTGGATGTCAGGTGGTGTGCTCTTATATGATGTTGTAGATTGTCTTTTCTTGTGAAACGTCCACAGATATGACACAAGTGTACTTGATCCATATAGTTATGAATGGTCCGAATGTGGCGAGTGAGATTATACTTATCAGTGAAGAATTTGTCACACATAGGACACACGAACGCAAATTTGTTAGTACTGGCCATATTGATTGAACAAAACGTGCTGGTAATGTGGTCCACGAGTTATTACCACAATGTCTGAATATATCAAACAACTGTATTGTTCTGTACTGTCAAGTTTTGCAAATCTTTGAACCAAGCGCTGACGAAAGTTCCACACTATTAAATTTGTAAAACTACACAAAGTTCTGGTGTATACACAAACAAGGCGAGGACTGAATGCCAATGACGCAAGTATAATGAATATCCCACAAAAGCTGTTAGTGACGGTTTTTTTAGGTCTCAATAAAACAATATATGTTTCACTGTTTTATCATAGCTCAGATACCTACATCACCGAGAACAGTCGTGAATGGTTATGACAGATTTAACCATGTCACTACACGAACAACGATAAGCGAGCATTGCTATATTAGTACTGCTTGTCACACCAGCCTGTTTCGCAAATAACTCTGTGGCGAAGGTTGTCGGTTAGCCAAGACAGCACGTGAATAATGGTGAAATATGTTTTGTAACACGAACGGCTGGCACAGACCGTATTCTCGCCCGACGCCGTCTATTTTAACCATTATCTTCATTGTGCACACAACACTACAGTGGTGACGTGGCATTTTGTAGACAACGCCATGCATACAAATGTGCTGAGATGACTTTTGTACACGCCACCCGCCCCCTCCGTGCCATCGATAAATCACTTCTCCACGCCACCGTCCGCCTACTTAATGACTTTTGCATACACCACGATGACGTACGTCAGGGACCCGCCCATCAAGGATAATGTTTGTAGCATAGGTATTAGTAACATAGGTTCGAATCATGACACCAACC
Organism: Cepaea nemoralis; assembly: GCA_014155875.1. Classification (NCBI taxonomy): domain Eukaryota; kingdom Metazoa; phylum Mollusca; class Gastropoda; order Stylommatophora; family Helicidae; genus Cepaea; species Cepaea nemoralis. The sequence goes on from JACEFZ010012705.1 coordinate 30,628, forward strand.
TAAAAGTAATTCTTGATCACTTCTTATACACTACTGCCGACACTTCACATAATTTTAAAAATTCGCCTTCCAGATTTTTCCCACCAAAAAATATTTCCCGCCTTCCAGATTTTCACACACCAAAAAGACTTCCAGACCAGGACCCTACCGCCTCACGCCTCGGTCACCTCCCGTTATCGCCAGCCTCTTCTCATATTTCCAGTGTCAAATTGACATACTTCACTACTGGCGTGTCTTTGCTGCAATGGGAGATAAAGGGCAGCAGAATCAGAAACAGATTCTGGCTAATTCTCAACAAAGGAAGCGAAGAAATACAAAGGAAAGATGATGTTTGTGCAAAGTTGATGTAACTGGACATGTGCAAAGTTGATGTAACTGGACAACGTATAAGTATATTATCGCCAACAGCTTTAGTAAAACAGCAGGTATGTACGACACGTATGGAAAGATCAGGCACCTGAAGTAGAGATGTGTAAGTTCGGATATAAATATTTTTTCCCCGGGTGGAGCATAGTTAAAGTATGAATAAAATTAGGGGAATTGTAAACAATATAAAACAACATACAGTAATGCAGTTTTACAGAACACAGTTAATGAAAGCATAGGACGTCCGGCAGGTAGCCTTCATCAGTAAATATACAAAGACTTAATATAAAGTAAATATACAAAATTTACAAATATACAAAACATATAATATAAACACGGGGAAGATACTACAGAATTATATTAAGGCATAAGATCAGGATGAGAAGAATTGAAAGATAAAAAAGAAAATTAGAGAACAATGAAAAGAAAATTAGAAAAAGAAAAAAACATGTGCTTTTTTTGTTTTTGTTTTTAAATTCTTATCTCAGAATCCCATGTGTAACAGTGAGTAGTATCCCCGTGGCCTACGAAGCGTGTCGAAAGAGGTGACTAAGTAGGTTCCGGGAGGCAAGGCTGAGAGATTGCGATGTCTAGCTTAGACTCAGAGGTTACTAGGTTCGACACCCATGGTGAAGACTCATTGTATATCTAATGTACCACACACCCCCTATTCTCTTGACATGACTGTGCATAATTATATGTCAAGACTCGTTATTTATCTAATGTACCACACGTCCATTGATCTCTTAGGTAGTGACGTTTGCTAATTAGTCATGTCTATGAGGAAAGGAATTAAGGAGGTCCCTTCTGCAATTGCAGGTGGAAATCGCGAAAAGTAGATCACAAGGATTCTGCCTTAGTAAAATTGTTAGTTAGTAAGTTGCATGTCCTTTACTGACGTAGCAGTTAACCCCAACATTTTTTTGGCTGTTAGTGGTTCCTATGCAAGTTTACGTTCAGTAGTTTGCCATTGCTTTCTGAACGACAGGCACCCATACCATTGCATTAAAAAAACACAGCCATGTTTCGAACGCGGTATGCGGGATTACGAACTGAGTCCGTAACGTCTTCGCCACGGCGCAGGCTAGGAAAGAAAAATCTACCAAAGGGGCAGTGGAAATCTTGATCTCGGATGGAATCGAGAGGAAGTAAACTTTACACACATGGACGGCGAAGTTAGACACAGTGAACTCTTAAGTGAGTTGCTGTGTGTTCCCAGACAAAAAAAAAAAGATAGAGAGAAGAAAGAAGAAGAAGAAAAAGGAAAAGAAAAAGAAGAAGAAGAAGGAGGAGGAGGAGGTGACAAAGAAGAAGAAGAAGAAGAAGAAGAAGAAGAAGAAGAAGAAGAAGAAGAAGAAGAAGAAGAAGAAGAAAGAGGTGACGAAGGAAGAGGAGAAGGAGGAGAAGGGTGAAGAAGAAGACGAGGAGAAGGATGAAGAAGAAGACGAGGAAAAGGATGAGAAAGAAGAAGACGAGGAATGTGGATGAGGGGAAAGAAAAGGAGAAAGAAGTGGTAGAGGAAGGGGAGAAGGATGAAGAAGAGGAAGAAGAGGCAGGAGGCGGATTAGGTGGATGAGGAAGGGAAAGAAAAGGTCAACACGAGAAGAAAAAGAACAACAACAAGATCAAGAAAACCAAGAAGAAATAGCAGAAGAGAAAAATATGAAGGAGAAGAAGAAGTCGTCGACCACGAATAGCTGGCTTTCCGTAACTACAGAAGTTAACAAATTATTAACATTTCTTCATAAAAGAAAAACAAAATAAATCAGCTAGCCAAAATGCTGTGGAAGCCGTTCGTTCCATGGGGAGATCAACAATTAACACATGAAGAGAAGAATTGGAGGCGGAGATGAATAATACGTGGAGACATAGAAGACACAGCAAGCTTTTACATGGGACAGGAGATGAGTTATGGCCTATTGAGGGGATAATATACATAAGAAGAATAAATTATGCAGTCCTTATTGTGTTCGCCAGATGGCGTAACTGGGACACAATCCTCACCCGAGACTCTTTTGACGGGAGATGTAGCTAGAACTTATATAGCTCAATCTTATCGGCGTGGCCCATGATGATAATGAGGGTTGTCATGTTTCTCTCGCCTTTCATCCCCCGGTTTAGTATAGGTCTTTAACCAACACATGCCAAGTTTGTTGTAAGTTACGATTGGTTTTATTTTGCAACTAAAGTTTCCTACCGGATGAGGTAGCCAGTTTCACGCCAATACTGCTTATCCGCCTCTTTCGACATGAATGGGGTATTGTGGTGTTTCAGTTCTTTGACTTCCTTATAGTAACACACGGGCGAATGATTGTTGTTTTGGGGAGTTAAGGCTTTAATTATGCTGCCCCAGACAACTGGGTCAGAATGTCAGAGGTTCCCAAATGTATCTGGCTATTCCTCCTTTTTGCCCCGTAAACTACATTCTTAGTGCTCACATACATAGACACATGCAAACAATTCCACCTCTTTCTTTGTGTGCATTTTTAACGGACTTTCAGTCACCCTTGTTTTATTAAGAATTAATTTTAGCGGACTTGCAATCACTTATGGTTTATTCAAAATTAATTTTAACGGACTTGCAATCACTTATGGTTTATTCAAAATTAATTTTAGCGGACTTGCAATCGCCTTTGTTTTATTCAGATTTAATTTTCTTGACAGTTCAGATGTTGTAACAGTTAAAGGTTGTAAATTCGCAGGTTGATATCACAACTACATGGATATTAAACATGATTGTTTGGAAAATTAAGCAAAGAGTTATGATAAGTCCATACCGAAAGAAGACGTGTCAAAATGCTAGGCTTCCGTCCTTTAAGACTAAGTATCAGTTTAAAATAAAAAAGCAGCGGGTCGTTTAATACACCTTGAAGAATATAGGCTATATGGTGCAGGCCCCATATTTTTAGAGACCAATCGGCACTCGATGGGTGATGTAATCTTTACTGCCTAGCACATTTCGAGATACCCATTTTAAACTGGTTCGACCTGGAGACCCAGATCAATTTAACTATCCTCCCTAGTGGGAATTAGAACACTTGATCAACAGGCCGATAGGCAAGAGTGCTAGCCACTACGTTACAGTGGCTCCCTAATAAGAGTTGCATCAGCTGTAAATCCAAAACTTCGCATCCATTTGGCTCATTCAATGGCCAATTCTGAGAACCGCTGAGAACTGTCTGGTCCCAGAAGAAGAAAAAGTAATAACTGCCAAAGCAATTAAAGTACTCGTAACTAGGGAGATGGGGTAGGCTAAATGTAATAATTGTGTAAAGGAGAAAGGGTTAAAGTAGCATTAGTCAGGACAGAATGGGTTAATCCGGCAGATAATTGGAAGAGCGATTTTTTTTAAGGATTACTATCAGGAGAAGCTGGTGGTCGAGAGGTAAGAATTTTCACTTTACACATTGTTGGACAGGTGATCGATCCTCGGTAAGGCTTCGGGGGTTCAGATAAAATGTTTACCTCGACAATACCTGGCGATGTTTGGGCAAGCGCCTTTATTGCTCGCGCCTTTATTGCTCAGCCTTGAAAATCTCTGTCGACACACGCCAGCAATGGCACGTAAACCATAATAACAACAACAACAACTGTCAGGAAGCCGAAAAGGCAACATTAAAAGGTATTAAAGGCAAGAGAGTTGACTTCATTGCACCGGGTTTTATCTCAAGTGGACTCAGTTTTTCCTGCATATTGGCCTTCCGATAGGGTTGCACGAAGGACGAACTCCGCAGCTCTAAAGATGACCCCAGGGGATCTCCAGAAACAAACTGCAGTCGTGAAACGAGTCATAAGACGAACCCATGACCTTCAGAGCGTGAAGCGTCAAAGTCCTCAGCTCTCGATATCTCTCTATGGGAATTAATAACCTCGTCACGATCTATGGGCTGGCCATCTGCAGGGGATGTAGAGCCAGCAAGGGCATTTGAGATGATCTGTTATCTGTTGGGGTATCATCCTTGCATTCCTTGCATATATAGATTTTTTTTCTCTGACTCCTACAGGACACAAAAAAAATGAGGGAGACATAAAAATCCCTCGGAAAGCAGAATTAGAGACATAAATAAATAAAATGGGGAGGACGTGGAGGGGGCGGGGGAAGCTGCAGGAGATGGCACAAGATAGGAGGGCTTTGCGTGAGTTGGTTGAAGTCCTAAGCTCAGTTGGGGCATGAAAGGAAGAAGAAGAAGAAGAAGAAGAAGAAGAAGTAAGAAGTAAGAAGAAGAAGTAAGAAGAAGAAGAAGAAGAAGAAGAAGTAGAAGAAGAAGACCAAAAGAAGGAAGAAGAAGGAAGAGGAAGAAGGAAAAGTAGAAGGAAGCAGAAGAAGAAGGAAGAAGAGAAATGAAGAAGAAGAGGAAGGGAGAAGACCGAAGACAACAAAGAAGAAGAAGAAGAAGAAGAAGAAGAAGAAGAAGAAGAAGAAGAAGAAGAAGGTAAATAATTTAAATAATGCCTGTTAGCCGGTCTCCCTGGCCTAGGCGTTAACGTCTTTCTCCGTCATCCCTATATTCTCGTGAGTAACGTAACCTGCGCATGAATCGTTAGCGGTTCTCGCTGCGTTGGTAACTTACGGGGTATGTGAGCCAGTCGCCCAGAAATCAATGGCAAACTGCTGAGCGTAATCTTGCCTAGTACATCAACAGCAGCTGAAAAATGCTGATGTTGACTGCAACGTCCTGTAAGGGACACGCAAAAATAAAATACCTGTTAGATTAGACAGAATTCATCATCAACATAAATAGGCTGGTTTAAAGCAACAGCTGTTTGGGAGAAGCTGAATAAACAACTGAACTACGTAAACTATTCTTGTTTTCAAGGTCTGTACATGTGATAACGTCATGTTGACGGTTACTAATAGCACGAAACCCGTGGGAGTAACTGGGCTCACCCCATTGTCACCATACACAATGTCTAATTCTAGGAGGACACCCACACCAGAGGTCAAGCTGACAACACCCATAATACCACGGACAATTGCCGTACATACGCCTGGAAATAAGGCGTTGTTCCATTTATTTTATGCAATTACCAGTAATCATCATCATCTGGCTCTTCATCATGGTAGGCGCCAGAAGATGCAGTGAATATCGGGTGGAATCTACATCAGTCTGGGTTTTTATTTAGAGAATGAACAGTTTCAGATTTTAATCAGTAACTTCCGTCTTGATGTCGTCTAGCAAGTTTTCCAAGCAAAATGACCATGGGAATAACTCCTCCTCCCTCTCCTCCTCCTCTTCCTCCGTTAATCTTCTTTCTTCTTCTTCTTCTTCTTTCCAATATTCTTCCTTCTTACTATCTTCTTTCTTCCTGTACCAGGCGCATCGCAGTGAAGAATGCGCGTCTATTAGTGTCTGTTTGATGTGTTAAATAGAGTGAATGTTGAGAGGGTCCTTGTGGATGTCTGTGAAGTCTTACATGTGTTTACCACCTTTAATCTCTACACAACAAACATAATTAGGATAAAAGAATCATGTAGACGTATTTAGGGACGTTGTAGCTATAATTTGTGGTTTACTTTGATCTTCAAGGACTTACGTTCATGGCCCACCTATACATCTATAGGCGCTCCTTAAAGACGGTTTAAAAGACATGAGAATCGTCTAAATGGCATCGGTTTTTATCGGCTGCCTCTTTCCACAGGGCGGCCCGCTGAAAGCGTCACACAAAGTATGAACTATGTGGCTCCAGCGACGACCACAAGGAGTCTCCGAGAAAATTACACTCGTGAAGCGAATGAGAGTCCGGACTCCCGGGAAGGTTAACCCGGTCAACAAATGCCCGCAGAAGTCGAATGTGTCGGCCTAACGTCGCAAGAACGCAACTCTGCTGTAAACAGGCACAACGCAATCACGTCCGAAAAGAAAAGAAAAAAAACTCCGGATGAACGCAGCAGAAGAAGAAGAGTCCGGAATGGAACCCACAACCTTCAGAAGGCGAGGCAGACGGCATTACCACTTTGCAATGGTGACACCCGACATACTTAACGGTAGTCGAGCGCCTGTGGGACCAGGTGGAGAAGGCGGGGAACAGGTTGAGAACCCGTATGCGGAAAGAAGGAGATTACGCTGGATCGGCTGGGGTTCTGGAAGAATCTCAAAACAGAGAGGGAAGACAAGGAGAACTTTCAGTCTGATAGCGATGGGAACGATTAGTAGTAGTATGACTGTTAGCTGGCTATTGAACGAGGGGACGGAGCGCGTATGGGATTGTCCTGAGTCAGTGATATCGGTTCTTAACTCGACTCAGCGGAAAACTATACTGACACTACCAGAAAATTGATACTGCTACGGTTGGGAAGCAACTCGCAAACTACTACAGCACTACGGCCTGTCTTTTATAAGTGAACGCAAAAACAGATACAGACGTAATTTGATACGATCTAAATCTGGCTTTTGTGTGCCAACACACTGAGCCCAGCTGGCTTCTAGAATAATGTATTTACGTCATCTTCAAATGTCTTGTTTATGCGTCTATAGATTGTATGGTGTTTCTTGGCGTATCAGATTCGTTTACTGTTTTCTGACGTTTTGCATTTGACAAGCACAGACAAACGAAAGCATATTGATGAGTGTAGTTGATATTACGTTCATAAAGCAGTGGCACATTTCTGAACGTAACATGGCCTAGTTAATATATCTGGGGTCGGGAATGATTATCATCAATCAAACAGGTGCCGTCTCCGCAATGAAGGTTGGCTGCAATGGATCTCCAACACTGTCTCTCGTCATGACTGTACATTCTGTCAGGCTGATGTTCATCCATCTCTTGATGTTATCCTCCCACTTATATCATTGTCTACCTCTTGCTCGCTTGCCCTCAACATTGCCTTTCAGTATGGTTTTGATAGGTATATCATGTCTTTTAACGTGGCCAAAATATTTCACTTGTCTTCTCTTTATTTCTTTCATCAACTCTCTCTTCATTCCCAGTTTTTTTTAAGGAACTCTGCATTTGATTGTGTTTGTTTCCATGAAATACGACATATTCGTCTGTATATCCACATCTCCAGGGCTTCTAAGCGACTTTCTAGTTGATTGTTCAATGTCCAGGCTTCCGCGCCATACAGTAGCGTTGAATATACGTAGCATTTGACAATTCTCATTTTTAATGCGTTATTAATCTCTCTAGATGTTAATACTGACTTCGTGCAAGCATGTTTGGCCAATCCTATTCTCTTTTTGATTTCCATTTCACTTCTGCCATCATCTGTTATTATATCTCCAAGATAAGAGAAACTTGTTACTTGTTCTAGTATCTGCCCGTTTACTGTGATGTTCATTGATGACCTTTCCTTTTCACTGCTAATTATCATAGTTTTTGTTTTTTGGATGTTAATATCTAAGCCACATTCTGCATTGTGCCTGTTTACTTCGTCCACTAGGTCTTGCAACTCTTGCTCACTTTCTGCTAGTAACACGGTATCGTCAGCATATCTAAGATTGTTTATGATTCTTCCATTGATGTTGAGTCCAGGCATTTCAACTTGTTTAAAAATTCTTTCTGTGTATAGGTTGAAGAGGCTTGGGGACAGTACACATCCCTGCCGTACTCCTCTTTTTATCTCTATAGGCGACGAATAGTTATTACAGCATCTAATAGACGCCACTTGTTCCCAGTACAAGTTACTAATAAGTCTGATGTCCTTTCCGTCTACTCCTATATCTTGAAGGCACGTAATTAGTCGTTCATGTTGTACTCTATCAAAAGCTGTCTTGTAGTCTATAAAACAAACATATATACTTTTTTGAACTTCTATATATTTTTCAATTAACATCCTCAAACAGATAATTGCTTCTCAGGTGCCTCTGTTTTTGCGGAAACCAAATTTTTCTGCAGCTACTTCCTCATTTATTTTATGTTGAATTCTTTCTTGTATGACCTTGAGTAGTATCTTAGTTATTGATTGATTATAACGTCCTGCGAAGGACATGCAACAGATTTTAGTTACATTATGTTGGCGTTTGTGACCTAGGGGTAGTGAACGCAGTTTGATATCGTTTTCGAAGTTAGCCGCAGGTGATTTGGTAGTAGATCACTTTTAGTTGATTTACAGAATGATCTGAGCGTAGCCGTTCAGAAAGCATTGGCAAACTAATGAACGTAAACTTGCATAGAAAATCGCAAGCAGCCAATAAATGCTGTGGCTGACTGTGACGTCCTTTCCAGTCACGAACACGGAGGATAGGCAGTGAAACGATTAAGGCCTCTGGAGTGTTATGCTCATGGCCACCGTTTGCATTCGCATTTTCCTCATGTTGGACTGGTAGTTTATGGTTCCGTCGCCCTGCTACTGAGTTGAGTGCGTGACGCAACGCTGTGAGCTGTGAATTTCGCTTTTAAATCTACCCGAGTTTGTGGAGTGTGAACTGCGTGTTCAGAGCAATGGCGGCTGGCTATGTCCCAGAGTTTACCGGTTTTTGTGCCTTATGCAGAAATGTGTGGCTGCTGGCCTTCTGGTTGACTGCCGCTTCGTTTGACGATGAGCTGTGTTTCGTGGAGGACTGTTGTTTTGGCATTCTGGAGACGGCATTATGTATAGTGAAATGTTTTTTACATTTTTCCGAGGTGTTGTAGCGTGAACTTGATGTCGAAAAATGACGTAGCTGGCTATAAAACATCTAGAAACGGAACAACAACATCTAGAAATATCTGCATGCATGGCGGCCGTTTGTGTCGCAGAAGTGACCGTTTTTTTTTTTTGCTTAGTTTTCTAATGGCTACCGTTTCCATCGATGATGAACTGTATTTACGTAGAGGACTTTTGCGTTGGCATTCTGGCAATGGCATTATGTACAGTGAAATGGTTTTTTTTTTTTTTTACATCTGTTCAATGTTGTTTTAATGCGTAAACTACATTTCGGAGAAAAAATGGTGTGGCTGGCTAGAAAACATCTAGAAAGGGGACAACATCTAGAAATATCGAGACTTTGTAGGCGAACATCTGGTTGGGATAGTGACCGCCGCTTCCATCAAGGATGAATTGCATGTTTCGTAGAGGACATTTGTGTTGGCATTCTGGCGACGGCATTATGTACAGTGCAAGTTTTTACATCTGTCCGAGGTTGTTTTGTTGCGTGAACTGCATTTCGGAGATAAAATGACGTGGCTCACATGGGGCAGTGAGGAACATTCTATGTGACATTAAATCGGCACAGGCACGAAGCACAATGGGGACGACCCGTTGCTGTGACGTTGGAACCGCTACTGAACTGAACTAACTTTCTAGTTACAAAATACTAATGTCGTGGAAAAAAAAAATGTAATTACATGAACATATTTGTTGTCTAACCTCATGTTGTTAGAGCTATGGACACTGTATTGAAGATATGGTCAGTATCGCACCGGCCACCTTTCTGTCCCAGATACATTCCTGGTCCTCATGTTAGCCAGGGTAGACCATGGAGCCCAGGTCAATGAAAAGACAGTTCCGCTTGGAAGGTGTTCGAACACAGGACCACCGGCCCAGCAGGCAAGTATGTTAACCACTACGCTATCTTTACTGTCTGTCATCTACTGCCTTTAGTACCTTGCGGTGTAGGACGTGGGGGTGGGGGGTGGGGAGGTGTGGGGAGGGGTATAGAGCCTGGAGAATTAAGGCTGTCTGGATAGTGCAGAAACCGCCAACTTTGCAGGTTAGGGTTTTCGTTTTGTCCCCGGCAGAAAAATAAATCGACGCCTTACCGAACCCAGGTCTCCCGATGGAGAACCCTGCGGTTTAGCCACTATGCCAGCCGCTATCGCAATTTACAAGTGACATATTTTAGAAACATATTGCACGTCCTTTTACAGGACGTCGCAATCAACCCCAGATTTTTATTGGCTGTTCGTGGTTTAGTGGGCAATTGTACGTCCAGTAAGCCATTCTGAGCGGTGTATGAAATGAATTCACTACTCCGCCACTGGCATAGACAAGTGTAAGCGCGAACGTGATACACCTCAATATGGCCGACCTCTATATGACGCGATGAAATGGAGTTATTGTGTTTCCTTAATGAGGTTTACTACACGTGTTGTGCCACCGGAGTACAATGCATGAAGAGGTATGATTACGCAAGTATAATCAGACATGGTTGTAATTTTAGTTGTAGTTTTTTTTTTTTCATTTCTATCATATTGTATTTTTTTTTTCCGAACGAAAGAACGAACTTTATTTTCTTAGGGTCAAGAAATCGGTACGCGGACCCTTGTGATAGTTCTTGTGATAATTCTTGTGATATTTCTTGTAATAGTTCTTGTGATAATTCCTGTGATAGTTCCTGTGATAGTGGAAACATGTGAATGAAGTAGGGGGTTACTTTTAGTTCTATATCCACCAAGGAAGTCGCGGTAGTGCAGTGGATAGACGTTGGCCTGCCGACTCGATGTTCGTGAGTTCGAATCCGCATCACGAAGGATTGTTAAAAAGAAAATCGACCTGAGCTGCCAGGTCGACCCAGCCTGAAATGGGTACCAGGAAATGTTTAGGGAAATAAAGGGGTCCGGTGTGATACAAACCACATCACCCACCTAATGCTTATTGATCTATTAAAATATGGGTCAGCACCATATGCAGGATGCGTCTAAGGCGCGCGTAGGGGTCCCTTACTAGTTTAGTTTAGTTTAGTTTATCGATGGATCAACATCACGGCCCACGGGTGTAACCCATAAGTGCTCCGTTCTCCTCCTAACTTAAACCTGAGTCTGGAGAAACTCAGCTCAGTGCACGAACTCCGTAGCACTGGCGAGGATCCTGAAATACTTTGGTTAGATTTTTAACTCGAATTTTTGCCCGGGCAGCGCCGTTAGGCTACTCTTTTTCGATGTCTAACTGCCAAGGGATTATTTTACGTGCGCAACAATACACACGGGCGTCCGATCTCACTACCCAGAGACCAGGGAAAATTTTATTACTAGAAGTCTACGTGAAATACATCCCGCTCCTCACCGGTGCTTGAACCCGGCACCTCCAGCACTTGAGACGGACACCATACCTCGAGACCACGCAGCCCCCTTACACTTAAGTGGTCTCTTACTAGACCTGCATGAAGTTTAGCACTGCAAGTAGCTTATGATGATGATAATCATCTTCTTCCACGTTTGCTGTCAAACGCCGTGGGAAGGAATACGTTGACATTCCAGCGCCCGATGGGAATGACATTGGATAGTGTCATTCCATATGATTGTACAATAGTTTTTATGTCATTAATCCATTTTCCTCTCGGGCGTCGTCTCGCTCTCTTATGTGATCTTCTTTGATGTAGCGCCAGTGCTGGTAGGTAATGGTATTGCATTCTAACGAGACAGCCGAACCATTTGATCATCTGCCGTCTGTATATGTGCCACAATTTGTTGATCCCACTGTGAAACTTATGACGGGTATAATATCAGATGCACCAGTGTTTGAACACATTAAAATAACATTAGCAGTGCATTCTCGCCGCCGTTTTTCCACACACGTAAAACAGATGACGGCAATTGAGCAGGTTTGCATATCTAGGCTCTCCGCTGACAGATGATGGAAATGTGATGGCAGAAGAGAACGAGGAAGGAACGTTGGTCTACAAAAACTAAAGCAATTATAACGGGTTAGGGTTAGATAGACTGGAGCAGGGGGAACAACAAAAGTCAGAGAACTGAGAGCATGTATGTTTATGTGGCAACATATGGATGCGGAACTTGGATAATTTAATACAACAGCTGAAAAAGCACATATTCGTCTTTGAATATAAGAGTTACAGAAGGGTATTAAATTGTTGTGAACAAGAAGGAGAACGAAGATGTCTGTCTAACCAAAAACTCAGTTTTGAAGAAGGCTGTTATTAAAACACAGAAAAATAAGGACAATGAAATATTGTGGACACGTAAAACAACACGAAAGCCGCGTTAGTGTAGTGCTTAGTTTCTCGCCTGCCGTGCTGGTGGCCATGGGTTTGATCCGCTTCGAAATTTTTTTTTTAATGAATGTGATCGATCTAGCTTAAAATGGGTACCAGGAAGTATCTTGGAGGTAACCGCTCTCGGCGAGATTCTGACCACATCACCCGTGGGGTGCCGATGGGTCAACCACCATATGCCCAATGCTTCTACGCGTCGTATAGTGTTACTTTAACGAATTTCATATGTCTACTAGAGATAATTATGGAGGAATAGACCAGAAAGGTGGCGAGGAGGATGATCGCAGCGTCGGTGGACTCATGATGCAACGGATAATTTACACAGGGCTGCAATATGGGCAGGTCAAGAGGCTTATGATATAGTGACCATCAGAGACTATTACAGAAGTCACGTTCTGCACAAGGAAGATCACAGCGTTGGTGGATTAAAGATGCGGTATATAATTGAGATAGGATTGTAAAACTAACAGGATAGCCGGCTTATGATATAGGGCCATTTCGAAAAACTTTTATAAGAGCAAAGTTCTGCACAAGGATAAGCCATTATTGTATGGGTAAAGGGAGATTACATTCCACGATTGTGTGAGCCATAGCTTGTGTACGGAATACAAGCCATTGTATGGGTAAAGGGAGATTACATTCCACGGTTGTGTGACGATAGCTTGTGTACGGAATACAAGCCATTGTATGGGTAAAGGGAGATTACATTCCACGGTTGTGTGACGATAGCTTGTGTACGGAATACAAGCCATTGTATGGGTAAAGGGAGATTACATTCCACGGTTGTGTGACCATAGCTTGTGTACGGAATAAAGGTGCTACTGCAAGATTCGGTTCAAGATACCAGATTTGAATAACTGAAAATAACAGAAATGTGGTTCCTGAGACGAATGTTGCGAATTCCTTGTACTGCCAAAGTAACTAACAACGACTGCCTGAAAGAGGCTGATGAAACTAGAATATTACAATACAACGAAAAGAAAGAGATAAACATCTCTCTTCGGTCATGTGATGAGAAGAGAGGCATTGGAGAACATCGTGACAACTGGAAAGATCGAGGAGAAGAGAAGCAGAGGCAGACCAAGAGAAATGATGCTGGATGAATTGGGACAGTGGCATGGAGGAATATCATCAGCAGAGTTGATCCAGAAAACCAAAGACCGAGATCTGTGGACATTCTTCAACGCCTACGCCAACCGGCATGGCACTTGATGATGATGAATACTTGTGCACCTGATTGTGTACCATGTTTGGTCCAAACCTACTCTTTGTTTGGTACTCAGTCAGTTAATACTGCCCTGGAGATGTGAAGTGTGAGGGTTTCACACTTAGTAGGTCATGACGTTATGAAATTGGATGGCCAGCTCTTTTCTCCACGGCTCTCCCCCCCCCCCCCCCCCACACACACACACAAACACACACACACACACAGATAACCCACTGTTGCTAGTTTCGGAGTTAAACCGTTAAACCCAAATCATGACTACCTGGGAGTGAGAGAATGAAATCCCACCTACTCCTGGGGGTTGAAAGCGCGAGCATTGTACATCAGCTCACCAACCACAACACTGACACTGATGAGAATTGTTTGATCTGTTCATAAATATATCGCGGAATTTACTCCTGGTCCTTCAATACGATCTGGACTTTGGTTTGAGGTTGGGAAGGTAAATATTGCCAGGCACTGGCATCCTAACCTAGTAACCCCGTGACCTAGTTTAAATAACCCCTCCTGGTGCGTCTGAAATTTGTCTCGCTGGCTTTCCTAGATGCTTGGCTTATCTGTTTTAAGTCAATGATCGAAGTCAGATGGTTATTGATTTTGGTATTTTGTTATTTTGTGCCAGCGGGTCTGTCTATCCGTCTGTCTGCCTTTCTGACTGTCTAAATATCTGTCTGTCATTCAATTAGTGAGGATTTATGTATGTCTGTCAGCCAGTCTGTTTGTTTGTCTCACTTTCTTTCTTTCTTTCTTTCTTTCTTTCTTTCTTTATTGCTTTCTTCATAAGTATTTGTAAATATATGTCTGTCTTCTAGCCAGTCTGGCTCTTTCTTTCTTTCTTTCTTTCTTTCTTTCTTTCTTTCTTTTCTTCTTTCTTTCTTTCTTTCTTTTCTTTCTTTCTTTCTTTCTTTCTCCGTAATACTTTGCACAATTTTTAGATTCTATCCTTGTCATTGCATTGTACAGCACACAAAGACATATTCATCTCTCGCATGTGAATACTTTAGCATGAACTAATTGGCACTCACAGAAGAAAGTGTTCTACCTAATTCAAGTTCACAACCTGACCTCTTCATATGGTTTAAATCCCGGATGCCTACAATTTTTATTGTTCTTCTTGCGAAGTGCACCTTCTGATATATATATATATATATATATATATATATATATATATATATATATATATATATATATATATTATATATATATATATATGTCTCCTCATTTACTTCTAGCAGTGCTAATCAATGTAAAATTGGAAAGTAAAGGACATTTTAAAATGCTTTGAGACGTATAGTGTATTTAATCCTAGTTCCATATTTGTATAGAGAAATCGACACTCGACCAGAGATGTTGTCATTATCTCCACCGGCCGCTTTTACTTCACAGAGCAGTATTGGTGCCCATTCATTGTATGCTGGGTCGACCTTGGAGCCCAAGTCAAATTTAAAAAAAAAACAACCCTCCACGATGATGTTTCCAACGCATAACCATCCTGCTGACAGACATATGGTCTAGCCAGTGGTTCTCAACCTTTTTTGGTCCGTTCCCCCCTTCACCATATTTTTAGGATGTCATTCCCCCCCCCCCTCACCATATTTTTAGGACATCATTCCCCCTCCCCCCCCCCCCCCCCCGTTATCATATTTTTAGAATGTCATTCCCCCCTTTTGTATTTCCTCCCTAAAATTTTCCCCCTGCCCCTACACAGTATACAGTAATAATTGAAGCTAAATCTAATAGCGCATACTAACAAATGTCTAGACACGTACATAAAATGTGATTTGCGGATCTACTTACGTTATAAAATGAATTTCAGAAGGGTGATGCGTACAGAAGCGTAAAGTATGAAAGGAAAAACAAGATCAAGTTATCGATTCTTGTATTAACGCGATCTTGAAATAATCTTCATTCCCCCCCTGGAAACCCCAAAATTCCCCCCTGGGGGGGGGGGGGAATTCCCCACCGGTTGAGAACCACTGCTAGCCACTGGACTTCCGCGGCTCCAGTGGCAGTCTTAGATTACGTTTGTCTGATTTACTTGATATGGGTTTCTCGGGGATTCGCTAATCTTCTTGTATCTACAAGAGACCAGATCTGGCTCGGAAGCCAAAAGATGCCCGCACACACACAAGCACACACACATGCTTACACACACACAACACACACACACACACACACACACACACATGCGTAAAGATACACACATGCTTATGTGTGAACATCCGATGGAATAGTACGCTGTGTCTATTGTAGCGGGTGATACATTGTTATGATGAAGGAACGGTGAAGTAAATGGATGCAGTGGATATGTGAACTCTGTGAAGAATGCGGAGAGCGTTGTGGACAGAGGTGATAACAAACTTTAAGGTGTTGAGAACTTTAAGGCGTTAGTCAATCTCTCTTGTCAAAGCTGTAAGGCGTTAGTAGATCTCTGGTCAACGCTGTAAGGCCTTAGTAGATCTCTCTGGTCAAAGGTGTAAGGCGTTAGTAGATCTCTGATCAAAGATATAAGGCGTTTGCAGATTTCTGGTCAAAGCTGTAAGGTGTTAGTAGATCCCTCTGGTAAAAGCTCTAAAGCGTTAGCAGATCACTGGTCAAAGCTGTAAGGAGTTAGTAGATCACTGGTCAAAGCTGTAAGGCGTTAGTAGATCTCTCTGGTCAAAGCTGTAAGGCGTTAGTAGATCTTTGGTCAAAACTGTAAGGCGTTAGTAGATCTCTCTGGCCAAAACTGTAAGGCGTTAGTAGATCTCTGGTCAAAGCTGTAAGGCGTTAGTAGATCTTTGGTCAAAACTGTAAGGCGTTAGTAGATCTCTCTGGCCAAAACTGTAAGGCGTTAGTAGATCTCTGGTCAAAGATGTAAGGCGTTAGTAGATCACTGGTCAAAGCTGTAAGGCGTTAGTAGATCTCTCTGGTCAAAGCTGTAAGGCGTTAGTAGATCTTTTTGTCAAAACTGTAAGGCGTTAGTAGATCTCTCTAGGCCAAAACTGTAAGGCGTTAGTAGATCTGTGGTCAAAGCTGCAAGGCGTTAGTAGATCTCTGGTGAAAGCTGTAAGCCATTAGTACATTTCTGGTCAAATCCGTAAGGCGTTAGTACAGTGGTTCTCAACCGTTTTTGGCCCATTCCCCCTTTACCACATGTTCAGAACATCATCCCCCCCCCCCCCCCTTTTCGAATTTCCTCCCTATAAATCCACCCACCCTTACACAGTACACATACAAATGGAAGCTAAATTTAATAACACATACTAGAACAAGTCTAGATATATACATAAAACTTGATTTGCGGGTCTACTTACGCTATAAAACGAATTTCATTAGGGCAAGAGGTACAGAACCGTAAAATTTAGATGAAAAAACAATATCAAGTAACTGGTTCTTGTATTAATGCGATCTTGAAATAATCTTAATTCCCCCCCCCCCACCCCCCCCCACACACACACACCACACACACACACACACACTGGAAACCCTAAAATTCCCCCTGGGGGGAATTGCCCACCGGTTGAGAACCACTGCGTTAGTAAATCTCTGGTCAAAGCTTTAAGGCGTCAGTAGATCTCTGGACAAAGCTGCAAGGAAAAGACTACTGAAATATTTGGGATCTGTCAATAGAACACGTGGTTTGGAGAAGTTAGCCTTACGTGGTAAAACGTTAATCTAGAAAGACAGAGACATGTGTAAATGAACAGTGAAAATAATCGGGCTCCAAATTATAGTGTAACTAACTTCAGCTTCATACAATTATCTGATGACAGAGAGAAGTGGGGAGTCATGACTGTCAGTATCTGCTCCATAACAGGCATGTGTGAAGAAGAAGAAGAAGAAGAAGAAGAAGAAGAAGAAGAAGAAGAAGAAGAAGAAGAAGAAGAAGAAGAAGAAGTGGGTGTATGAGGGGGAGAGGATGGGAAGAAGGCGTGGTGGTGAGGGCTATGAGAAAGAAGAGGAAGAAGAGGTGGTGGTGGTGGTGGTGGTGGTGAGGGGGAGGAAGAAGAAGAAGAAGAAGAAGAAGAAGAAGAAGAAGAAGAAGAAGAAGAAGAAGAAGAAGAAGAAGAAGAAGAAGAAGAAGAAGAAGTGTTTGTGGTGGTGGTGAGTAGGTGGATGGGGTGGAGGGGGGGAGGAGGAGGTGGTGGAGGAGGAGGAGAAAGAATAAAAACTAAATTAAGAAGACGTGGTTGTGGTGGTGGTTACGAGGAGGAGCAAGAAGAAAAAGAAAACAAGAAGAAGGAGAATATTTACAACGTTTTCACACTCTATATAATCTTCATTTCGTCTATACGACAGCATAACCGCCCTCGGCATGTGAAGCGATATTTTGCTTATCTTAAATGCATTTCTGTTGACCTCATGTGATAATGTTCATTAATGCGTGTATCATGGAAATAAAATGAACACCCGAAGAGGCCGAACAATTAACAAGTCTTGTGTATATAGTGTTATTGCTGGTATAGATATCTACCCTATGTAGTACTAAATTCACTCATTTCTTCTGCTTTCAGGATATTTCATTAGCAACGAGATGGTTTTGAATCAGTAGAAATCTACCACAGAAAAAAAGAAAGAAATTCAACATGCGCCTACTGAGCATCATAACGGGCATCTTGTGTTAGATGGTACACACCTGCATCTATAGTTGATATTCTAGATAACTCCTGTGCATGCTACACGACAATGCTCACGATGAAACCTCGGGAAAGTACCCGACTGAAGCTACTGGCTGTAACTGTGATTTACATTACGACCCTGGGTCTGGCCAGCGCCACTTCCGTTGATGCTTTCAGCAGTGATGAAATCCGAGACGTGGAAAAGTTTGCTGGAGACGTTATGGGCTGTGCTAACATTCCTGGTCTGTCCATCGGTGTTGTTCGAGGAGATGCCACTTTTGCCACGGGTATGCTCTTTGTGATTGTGGTCTTGGTAAGAAAGTGTCGTTGTTTCTTTGTCTTGGGGTGTCTAGTTGGTCATGCGTCGAAGTGCACTTGTTTCTGCAGATGAGACGCTGTCGTCATTAGGAGGTGAAAGGTTGGAATCCCGGTCGATAATTACAGTTTCAATTGTTATGTTGTCTAGTGCGTCCTCTAGTCTCTGCTTCCTTCTTCTCACTTTAATGAGCACCAACATTACATGTGTGTTTATTGTTTATTTATGAACTTTCTTTGTCTGTGTGGTGCTGTCTATACAATTGTAACTACTATATTGGGACATCTTGAACATCTGGAAATCCCGAAATCCAGCACAGAGTTACAAATGTGTCTCACAGCAGTGTCCCGCTATTATTCTGATTTTGTAGGCCTAAATGCAAATGAGGAATAGGTGGTCAATCTTTCCCTCACTTAGCAGGCGACGAGCCAGACCGTTATATTCTCATCCGATCGCGCTCATGACATTTTCAGTGCATGTCCCCATCAACTTCGCTAACATGCCTGCTACCACAGAGTTAAGTGTTAATATACTATTTGCTCTGAAGTGCTCAGCCGTTCAACTAAACATTAACGAAGCCATTTCAATGGCTTGCATGATGTACATCATATTGATATGCAACGTTGACTTCTCCGTTCAGAGAGCGATGGCAAACTGCTGAACGTAAAGTTGCCCAGAAAACCAACTTGGATTTAACAACGACGTAACAGCACACGGGTCAAGCCCACGCATGTTCTGTCTGCTTTACACTGATGGAAATTGGACTTAGGATAATGTACGTCTTCTTGGCACATCTGCACACATGAAAACTGATCTTATGGTGAGATAAGTACAGTGAAAGGGTCCTTTTACATGTCTTGTGACATTCTGGATATGGATACCTGCCCCATATTTTTATTGAACACTCGGCACTCAATGGGTGATAGTGATCATTGTCCCGCCGGCCGCTTTTACTTTCTATGGAATTTCCTAGTACACATTTTGTGCTGGATGGACTTGGGAGACTGGGTCGATTTTAAAATCCGCCTCGATGCGAATTTGTAACACATTACTATCGTTTATCGACCATATGATAGGTGCTACGACAAACTGTCAGACCTTTACATGTACTAGGTCACAAGATAATACGACAGGATGACCATTTCTCGTCCTCTTCGCCTTTCCTTCCCAGGAATTTTCCACAAAATTGTGAATATTTTCAAATGTGTTTATTTTAATTGCGTGCCTGTGCAGGACGTTGCGAATTAACCCCAACTTGATTTATAGGCAATTGTACGTTCAGTAGTTTGCCATTGCTTTCTGAACGAGAAGTCCACGTTTAAGTCCAACTAACCGGTGTAGGTGTTTATCACTCACCCATGTCGTCAGCGCACCGGATCTTTAGGGACTAGAGTGCTCTTATCTTTCGACCTAGTCCACAATTCATTATCAGATAACAAACAGATAAGATATTATTTCGCGTGACTGGTTCAACATCACATCCGTACCGGACGGACCCAGCTCTTCGCTAGAAGAATGTGTCATTTAACACCGACGCCACAACTCTCGAGTCAAGTCCATTCGTGTTCCCTCTCCCTCAGAGTAATAGGAATTGAACCTGCGATAACTGTTTGCCAGTGGGTGCATCACACACTACATTAGCACGGTTTCTACAGCTCGTGCACGGCTTTATTATTGCCCTACCAGCGGGAAAGGGGCGGGGGGGAGAAGGGGGTGCAAGCCGAAGACTTCCAGTATGCTTGCTTTCCTTTCAGAAATTTCATTGACCATTCACAGTGTGGTAGTGTATTTAGCGATAAGCACTCAGCCTTTTTTTTTTTTTTTGCATATCCTTTACAGGACATTGTTGTCAACATCAGCATCTTTCAACTCAGCCTAGCACATATAAATGTTGCATAGTCGGGTTTATTGTAATAATCGTGATGGTTATTAAAAGACGTAAAGACAAGATATGATGATAAAAAAATAGGGAAAACATAACGCATGAATCGTCATAACTCAGCTGATGCACATAATTAACTATCATGTCCATAGGTGAAATAAGTCAAAACCCCAAACCATCTCGTGTAAGGGTTCTACAGACAACATACTCATCAATTAGAACCAGATCTATGTTGTTTTAGGCGCTCATACTGACACTATGATATAGATGTCTAGAAATGGCTAGAATAGTCATTGAAGTGCCAGAAGTGTCTAGTACAGTCATTGGAGTGTCTGAAATAGCTTGTACAGTTGTAGAAATAAAGAAATGTCTAGTATAGTTGTGAATGTGCAAGACATTTCCTAATGCAGTCGTAGAAGTGCAAGAAATGTCTAGTAAGTTGTGAAAATGCAAGAAATGTCTAGTAAGTTGTCGAAGGCAAAAAATGTCTCGTACAGTTGTGGAAGTGCAAGAAATGTCTAGTACAGTTGTGGAAGTGCACGAAATGTCTCGTACAGTTATGGAAGTGCAAGAAATGTCTTGTACAGTTGTGGAAGTGCACGAAATGTCTCGTACAGTTGTGGAAGTGCAATAAATGTCTTGTACAGTTGTGGAAGTGCAAGAAATGTCTAGTACAATTGTGGAAGTGCACGAAATGTCTAGTACGATTGTGGAAGTGCAAGAAATGTCTAGTACAGTTGTGGAAGTGCAAGAAATGTCTAGTACGATTGTGGAAGTGCACGAAATGTCTAGTACAATTGTGGAAGTGCAAGAAATATCTAGTACAGTTGTGGAAGTGCAAGAAATGTCTAGTACGATTGTGGAAGTGCACAAAATGTCTTGTACAGTTGTGGAAGTGCAAGAAATGTCTAGTACTGTTGTGGAAGTGCAAGAAATGTCTAGTACAGTTGTGAAAGTGCAAGAAATGTCTAGTACACTGCGAAAGTGCAAGAAATGTCTAGTAAGTTGTGGGAGTGCAAGGAATGTCTAGTACAGTTGTGGAAGTGCAAGACATGTCTAGTACTGTTGTGGAAGTGTAAGGAATGTCTAGTACAGTTGTGGAAGTGCAAGAAATGTCTAGTACTGTTGTGGAAGGGCAAGAAATGTCTAGTACAGTTGTGGAAGTGCAAGAAATGTCTAGTACTGTTGTGGAAGTGCAATAAATTCTCTAATACAGTTGTATTAGAAGTGCAAGTAATGTCTAGTACAGTTGTGAAAGTGCACTAAATTCTCTAATGCAGTCTTGGAAGTATAACTAATAACCTGTAAACATGGACAAATAGGGTTGGAAAAATCATCTTTGTGACTCCTTCAGCTGAAGAAGCAGTATCCCACAAGAGCGGAAGCATGTTTTTACACTATGAATCCGCACTGGTGGCTGCATAAATGCATACAACTGTATGTACGTCGCACATACGAATACAAACACAGCGAATCACCATTGTCTTGTGACAGGAGAAAGTAAGCATCAGCTTGAGAGCAGAGTCAACACTCCTGCTTGCGGCTGTGCTGACGTATACTACTTGAGATATACTGATCCCTCTATTCCCGCCCAAGAAAAGAAACTATCCTCTCTCCCAGTTATCTAGTGTCCAAAACAACACAGACTCCTTAGCGTACTGTCCAGAAGAAGAGACAGAGTTCTTCAGTGTATAAAACCCCACGTGGAAACGATAAGGCATGGCTTGGGAGAGATGAGAGGACTTGGGAGAGATGAGAGGGACTTATCAATCGTCATTCATCCGGGAAGGTTAACCCGGTCAACAAATGCCCGCAGAAGTCGGATGTGTCGGTCTAAAGGCACAAATAAACAGGCACAACGCAACTACATCTAAAAATAAAACCTGGATGAACGCAGAAGAAGGGGAAGAAGAATTGTCATTCACTCCAGAGTTTAAAAAAAAAGTAAAGACCACACCTGACATATATTATAAAACAAAGTTTTAAGGACAAGAAGATAGACTTAATTGCACCGGGTTTTATCCCACATGGCTCGGTCTCTTTCCACGGAGCGATCTGCCGAAAGCGTCGTACAAAGCACGATCTCCATAGCTCCAGCGAAGATCCCCAGGAGTCTCCGAGAAAATTGCACTCGTGAACAAAGCGACGTCGCTCGGGATAGAACAAACCACTTTAGGAGCGCGAGGCAGGCGACGTAAACATTTCGCTACGGAGACTACAAGTCTATCAAAAGGGATTGAAGAAATACAATGTAGATTACAGAACAAGATACAACGGCATAAATACGCAAGCAGAAATGGCTGACCCAGATCTTGAGACTTAGAAAGCAATGTGGGCTCAGGGTGCCACTTTATGGAAAAAGGTCTCAGAAACTCCGCCTCCCTCAACAGTGGAGCTCATCATCTCATCTCATCTCATCATGTTCCTCTTGTACCTTGCATATTCCACATTGCGTAGAGTGAATGGGAGAGACTAATCATTCTGACCAACGGCTGTGAGAGTGAAAGGGAGAGACTAAGAATTCTGACCAACATGCTGAGATAGTGAATGGAAGAGACTGAGAATTCTGACCAAATGCCGAGAGAGTGAATGGAAGAGACTGAGAATTATGACCAACATGCTGAGAGAGTGAATGGAAGAGACTGAGAATTCTGACCAACATGCTGAGAGAGTGAATGGAAGAGACTGAGAATTATGACCAACATGCTGAGAGAGTGAATGGACGAGACTGAGAATTCTGACCAACATGCTGAGAGAGTGAATGAGGATTCTGACCAGTATATGCTGAGAGAGTTAACAAAAGTAAAAAATAAAAAAAATACATAAACGTATAAAAAAGGACAAAGAAGGTTAGCTACACAGGTAAAAAATATAAGCAAAGTTAATCAAAGAGTACGTGTTTCGCAGACCTTACATAATTTCTGTAAAAAATAAGCTGGTTGTTCTAAATGAATATTTATTATCTCGTCACTTCTCTCTAGACAGTAATCAAACAGACCTTGCTATGTAAGAATAAGATATGCAAGGAGAGCTTATGGAAATCTTTATGTTTTGTTATTTTGTTGTTCGCTCGCTTTAAACTCATGCGCAGTCCACACACTTCTATTGCACTGGACTGATATTTGCATGTCGATTAGCTTTTCCTATTACCAGTGTCCCTCGGCCTTCAGGTGAGCCCACTCCGACTTCAGGGGAAAGGGAATATTTAACATGAAGAATTTGTGGTTTGACAATATAAGACAGATACTGCGGTCGGTTTAGACGATTTAAAGATCGACTTCATTGCACCTGGTTTTATCTCATATGGCTCGGTCTCTCTCCGGACGAACTCCATAGCTCCAGGGACGACCCCGAGAGTTTCTGAGAATATTGCACTCGTCAACCGAATGAGGAAGTCCGGAATTGAACCCACAACCTTCGAAGCGCGAGGCAGGCGACTTAACCACTTCGCCACAAAGATCCCCCCTCACCCCATGCGGTCGGTATGGTGAAGCATCAGACCGCTACACATACTTTCTTTTCTTTTTTGCAATCCTTTACAGGCCGCTGTCAACACCAGACTCTTCACTTATGTTGATTTCTTGGAAAATTACGCTCATAGTTTGCCAGCTTCTGACGGCCGTAAGTTCCGATGCGATTCGAACCACGGCTGATTTTTACCGTCATCACGTTACCTACGAAGTATACGGGTTACGGAGAAAAGTCATAGCCTCTAACCACGAAGCCGGGCTACGTATACTACATCATTTAAATAATGAGATGGTGTGATAGGGGTCTTTCCCGTTACAAGGTTGTACCAACGCCAGAGTCGTACAGTTAAGGAAATACATGTAGTATACTCTGAGACATGGTGCAGCGACGTGCTAACGGTGGGTTTTTTTCACAGAGGAGGGAGGAACACCATCATCGCTGCGCAGAGCTGAGCGTATTCTAGCATGACATTCTGCAAAGGAATGGAAGTGGAGGCGGTCACTGCAGCTTTGGCATGGCGTTGTGACCAACATGCTGAGAGAGTGAATGGAAGAACTGAATTCTGCCCAACATGCGAGAGATGAATGAGGATCTGACCAGTATATGCTGAGAGAGTTAACAAAAGTAAAAATTCAATAA
>JACEFZ010012705.1:60000-125119 GCA_014155875.1 Cepaea nemoralis
CTCAGATTTATTTGTGAGTGACTATGTGTTTCTTATATTCTAGCCTTAGATTCTGTTTGTATGTCTTTCTTAACCTCTTTTTCTTGTCTTATGTCTGTTTGTAATTTACTCTGTATTTTCTATATTAGTCTCAGTTTCTATTTGTAAGTTATGCTGTTTCTCTATCTGTTGCTACAAATTGCTTGTAAGTTATTCTGTTTCTTCTGTTGTTTTCAAAGATTTGGTTGTAAGTTACTCTGTTTCTTCTATTGCAGTGGTTCTCAACCTTTTTTGGCCCGTGCCCCCCCCCCTTTTCACTATATTTTCAGAACGTCATTCACCCCTTTCGTATTTCCTACCTAAGAATCCCGCCCCGCCCCTACACAGTATACCTAATAATGGAAGCTAAATTTAATAGCATATACTAAAACAAGTCTAAACATCGACATAAAAACATGATTTGTAGGTCTACTGACTTTATAAATTGAATTTTAGAAGCGTGAGACGGACAAGAATCGTACAGGATGAAGGGAAAAACAATATCAAGTAATCGGTTCTCGTATTAACGCGATCTTGAAATAATCTTAATTTCCCCCCCCACCCCCCCCCCCCGCCATGGAAACCCTAAAAAATCCCCCCCCCCCCCTTGAGGGGAATTCTCCACCGGTTGAGAACCACTGTTCTATTGTCTAATATTATATTTGTAAGTTATTCTGTTTCTTCCATAGATGCTACAGATATGTTTGTAACTTATTGTGTTTCTTCAATCATTGTCTAAGATCTGTTTGTAAGTAATACTGTTTCTTTCATTGCTGTCAACTGCTTTCGTTTGCTCGCTTTGAACTCGAGCGGAATCTACAATAGACTGATGTTTGCGTTTGGCCTAGTTTACCCTATTACCAGTGTCCCTCACTATCAGACCAACCAACTTCGACTCTGAGTCACCAAGTCAAGGACGAGGAGTCAACATTTAAGTCCAGCTCATGGATGTTTGGGCTGAATCCGCTACCTCGCAATCAGCACACCGGAAGTTTCAGAGCGAGCGCTCGTATAAATTCGGCCATGCTGACCCCTTCGACTGCTTGGAAAGTAAGTAAACGATCCATTTAACTACTTGAGGCACACTGGACATGTGGTGCAAAGCCCATAATTTTATAGCCCAATCGGCCCTCAGTGGCTGTTTGGTTTTTGAATATAATTTACCCTTAAAGAATTGTAGCCGCATCATCTATGCCGCCATCTGTGATCGAGTAGTAAAGCTAAACTTTCATATTTTACATCTTTGGTTTACTCACTGTAGTGTTACAGCTTTACCGCAGTTAGCCCCCAGTGCAAGGCTTGTATTTACAACACCCAATCATTGCTGTGCCGGTCTCTCTGGCCGAGGGGTTACAACACTTTCTCCGTAATCCCGTTTATCACGCAGAGTCTCGTAAGCGGGCGAGAGCTGGGAGCGGTTCGTCCCCCGCTGGTGACTTGAGGGATAACTGAGCCGGCCGCTCAGAAAGCAATGGCAAACTACTGAGCGTAATCTTGCCAAGAAATCAACAGACAGCTGAAAGATGCTGCTGTTGACAGCGATGTCCTGTAAAGGATATGCAAACCATTTTTTAATCATTGCTGTAGTTTTGGCCATGCTTCTGTTATACTAAATCTATCATAACGTTCCGTTGTAGCTCGTTGCTTTTTTTTCCAGGACGTTCGCAATCAATCCTAGTATGTACTTGGGTGTTTGTGATTGATTAGGACATTGGTGCGTTCAAAAGTTTGGCACTGCTTTCTGAACGGCAGACGCTCGTACCATTTCGAAAATCAACGCAATGGGATCTACTCCCAAATCCCTTGTGGCTGACTTCGAATACGATATGTCGAGATTGCAACCTTGCGTTCACTAACCCCACACCACAGACACCGACTGTGGGAGTTGTTTATATATGTGTTTTGTTATTTGACCTACGCTTGATTAATATCCATTTTTGAGACCAATGGTGCTCTTTCAATGGTTAGGAAAGAATTTCGCCACCATTTCATAGTTGTGGGATCCGATGGATAAAAGTCCTGACTCATGAAAACATTTGTCTAAGTATGTCCATTTGTCCGTGCCTCGAAGTGCACCTTCCAATAGCGAGGCGCTGTTGTCATTTCGGCGGGTTCGCATCCCGGTGGCCACTTTAATTTCAATCTTTATATTTAAGCGTAACTTAAAGTCTCTATTTATTTCCTCTACCTTACCGATGCGGATCAATACCTGTACATTTATTTATTATGTTATTTCCATAGTCTCAAGCCTCCCCCCCCCCCCCAATTATTTTTTTCCCCATTGAGGTCAATGCATTCGTAAGTACTAAATACTCGGAGGAGACAGAGAAAAATAAACAGACCCGTCGAGTGCCAGAGAATGGTCTATGACTGTATTTATCTTTGTCAACTTTGATATCCTCTGGTATTGCTCATACGTTTTTCCCCCTGTTCTTTACGGTGATTGAAATGAACTTCGCCTTTTCTCTTAAACTCTCCCATCTTCCTGGTCTGCAATAGTCCATTCACACATGTACCGCCTCCTTTTAACCATACACCATTCACTACATTCTTTGACCCAACTATCGTGTCTTCAACAATAGACATCAAGAGGCCAGAACCCAGGATTTGTTTATGTACTTTCACCTGAGGGTAAGACACACACCCCTGGCTTTTGTTCTCCCAGGTAGGTACCCACAAAGGAGTACATTTCCCAAGGAGAGTAACAGGATAGGAAATGTAAAGTTTATCTGATCTTACCCGTGTTCCACTTACCTTCGGGTTATGTTCAAGTACCAATAATCATGACCTAGTTGTAATTTTCGCCAAATAGTTTGCTCTAAGCCAGAGGTTCTTAACTTAGGTCGGCAGATCCAAATAGTTTCCTCTAAGCCAGAGATTGTCATCAAACAGCAGCTTGACAAAGTAACGTGAAACATTGACTAACAAGACACTCTTCAGGTTGTACTTTAATTATACACAGTTTGGCACGATGAGACTGGCAGGATACTGTATTATTAAAGTAAGCATTTAATCAGTATACACTGATCTAGGTTAAGTTATAACATCAGATTGAAGATGTGTGCCAGAGAGTAAGGGCAGAATAGGGCAAGCAAACGCTTCAGAATATGAAAAGTATCTTATGAAATAAGTCACTAGCATTGGATGTAATCTGTTTTGCTGTATAGCAGTGAATCATTGAACGTGACTGAAAACAAAATCGGGAAAAAATATTGAAGCAACGGAGATGTGATTCATAAGGCGAATTTTAAAAAAAAACAACAACAACAAACTAGGACTGCCGGAATAAATAACAACGACTGCGTGAAAAATGCTATAGAAAGTAGAACATTATATACAACTATTGGAAAGTGATAAACATCAATCTTTTGTCATGTGAATAGAATAGAGCGATTGGAAAACACCGTGACGACTGGAAAGATCTGTGGGAAATGAGACAGAGGCAGACCGAAATAAATGGTGCTGGATGGACTGAGACGGTGGCATGGACGAATATCATCAGCAGAGTTACTCAAGAACACCAGGGGTTGACATTTGTGAAGAAACGTGAAGGCCTACACTAGTCTACAAGATTATGATGATGATGATGATGATGATGATGATGATGTGATGATGATGGCACTGACATACTTCTTGATGAGTGCTTGTAATATTCTTAACTACTCAATTAGTAGCTGCCCTGTTTTACAAATACATCCCACTCAAGCGTTCTTTACTTCTTCTTCTTTCGTTCGCTTGAAATATGTATATAACTGCAATGTTGTCTCTTGCATGAATCTAACAGTCTTTTTTAGTTCACTCACATAGAGTTTATCTTCCACTGTTGTCTCTCTAGGCCAGAAAGTTCGCCTGGATATGTTGTAGTTTGGGCAGTCTTGGAGTATGTGCTCTGCTGGCTGCGACGCCAAACCACATGTGCACATGGCTGAGTCACCAATCTTGAATTGTGTATACATGAGATAGCGTAATCTATTGTGTCCTGTTCTGAGGCGCAGAATAATGACTTGTTCCGGTTTGTCCATAACATGGTAGTCGGCTTGAGCAGGTTCTGGTGGCCTTCTGACTGATTTGATCATTCTTTTGTTTTGGTGATATGTAATGAGCACATTAGGCTGTTCTTCTTTTGCTCCTTCCTTAGCCAATCGATCAGCTCTGTCGGGGACTCCACAGTGGGATGGTATCCACTGTATGGTTGCTTGCTTGCGTTCGTTGGCTTGAGCTCCAGCGCAAAGTCCTGTATGTCGGATGAAGGCATCCTGTCGTCCAACATCAGTGTGATGTCATACAGGACCTGAGTTTTGCGTGAGTATCCGTTGTCCCATGTCTGGCTTATTGGTGTGCAGACTGGTGGTTCCTCGCCATACAGGCAGACACTCTCCGACTTCGGAGGAATCGGCAATCCTATTGACTTCAGCCAGGACCCCGAAGGGACCTGTTGCCCAGGACGCTCGACGAGGACGTATCAATAGGCCTTGGCCAGTATATAACCCGGCCCTGGTGCCTTGGAAACACCTCTGCGTCCCCACTGTATGGTGACCTTATGCTGACTGCTAAGTTCAGAAAGCAGTGTCCTTAGTACTGGCAATTTCCCAGACAGGAGCGCCTCGAGTACTGATTTTGCGTCTGTCACTAGCACCACAGGTTGTGTACCATGGCTGTTATTTAGTAATTTCTTTGTTGCTATCTTGATTGTCTCAATTGCAGCATCATAGTTACGGCAGTACTTTCCTGTTGGAACTCTGGCCGTGTCCCTAGTATTATTTGGATATTCTATGTACACTCCCGCTCCCCCATTTCGAACAGCATTTTGCGCTGACCCATCTGTGTATACTCAGATCCAGAGGTCCTCTGGGTATTCGTCATCAAGGAAGCTGAGAGTGGCTGTTCTGCGCTGTACACTGTTCAGTTCTTCCTTGTCAAATATTACTTTCACTTTTGTCTGGATTTGTAATGATAGTCTATGTTCATCTTTCCATGGAGTTCGCTCTGGAATAGTTGTCAGGGGGATACCAACTGTGGGCAGATCGGTGGTTTCTCTGCAGAGTCGTTTGGCCTGGTGGATAAAACTACTTCTTTTCAACCGCCCCATAGCTAAGTTTTCAAATCGGTTCTTCATAGAGTGGCCTGGCAAGCAGAGGAACTTTTCTGCTTGTATTAGTGTTCTTTACGATACTAACATTTCTATGCCCTACTATCCGAACGTTGTGTTATATTGAAAATTTATTGGAAAACCACTCGTAAGAGGAGGTGCCGATTCGGGGTTCCTGTTTCAGATGACGTTAACAAAGCTAACAATTCTGTTACTTAGTATTCCAGTGCATTCCAATTCTGCCAGCAACAACCTTGAAGCTGTCTGGACTGACAGAAGTAAAGAAAAATGCAGGCATTGGAAAACACAATAGACAATATGAACTTTGAATTCGACAGGCACTCTGGGATTTGAACCTGCTACCCGCAAAGGGCCGGCTTCGTGGCTTAGAGGTTATGACTATTCTCCGTAATCTCGTATACTCTCGTCAGTAACGTGATGACGGTGAGAATCAGCAGTGATTCGAATCGCATCGGTAACTTACGGGGTATGTGAGCCGGCCGCTCAGAAAGCAATGGCAAACTACTGAGCGTAATCTTGCCAAGAAATCAACATACAGTTGAAAGATGCTGGTGTTGACAGCGATGTCCTGTAAAGGATGTGCAAAAAAAAACAAACCCGCAAAGGACAACAGATACACTACCTCGAGGAATGGTCAACAAGACGCCCGCCAATTGGAACTGATGAACCTCCTGTGACATGTAAAGGTATTTTTACACGCCTTGCGGTGCTCGGGGCATGCTGTGCTAGTGCATTAGTGTTATACACTACTCGATGAGTGATGTGGTCTGTACCACACATGGCAAGGAGCAAGAGGTAGACAACGATACAAATAGGAAGATAACGTCAAGAGAGTATCATTATGTTGTCTGTTTCACTGTTTACATGTCCGTACATTTGTCTGTCAATGTGCCTTCCGGGAGTCTCCCTGGCGGAGTGACCAAGTCGCATACTTCGCGTTTCCAAGATCCTGCGCTGGTTTTTGCACTCCACCACTCGGTTCACAAGTGCAGTTCTTTTCGGGGACTTCTGGAGATCGTCGCTAGAGCTACAAAGTTCGTGCTCAGTGTGATGCTTTCGCTTTAAACAGGCCGCTCTGCAGAAAGAGACTGCGCCATAAGATATAAAACCTAGTTCAAGGAAATCGACCATCTGGCCTTTAAACTCCGGTCAGTATGCCTATCTGCAGTTTTCCTTGTGTATCTCTAGGACTATCCTCTTGATAGTGCAGTGGTCTCGTGTTTCCAGTTAGGTCATAAATATATCGCACTAGTAATGAATGCCAATAATTGTCATCTGTAAAATTCTGCCATCCTTTAGTCTATCAGTGTGTGCCTCCTGTTGTATGATCAGGTGTGGAAAGTTCAACACTGTCGAACTCTGAGCTGAACTGTTTGCTCGACTTTGTCAACACGTCACATTCGGAGACTTCTTCATTTCTGGTTAGTGAACAGCAGACCAGATGTCGCCATCAACACTGATTGCTTTAGTTCGGGACAGCAATTCTGAGTGTATGTGCTCAAACACTGCCTATCTACAAGCTAGTATTTAGTTGTAAATTTCAGGCCATGATTTGTAACAGTAAGTGAAACTCATTGCTTCAGACCGACTTGTTAGAATTGACAGGTCCACCATATGTAAGTAAAGGTCTCTTTCACACGTCAACGCGCACTGGGCATGTGGAGCTAGATGAATGTTTGTATAGACCAGACATCCCTCGGTGTCTGATGTGGTCGGTATCCCGCCCACTACCTTTACGTCCCTAGATATTTCCGGTACCCTTTTTGGACTGGGTCGACCTGGAGCTCAATTTTGTTTTAAATTTAAAACCGCCATTATGAGGATGGAACTCAAGACCACCTGTAGGACAGACGGTTGTCTAGTGGCTACGCAACATGCCAACACACATCTTACCAGAAATGACTTGTAGAAATACTGGACTGCAGTGTGACCAAAGTTAGTTGCATATCCTTACAGGACGTCACAGTCAACACCAGCGTATTTTGCTGTTGTGATCTGGTGGCAAGTTTATGTTCAGTAGTTTGCTAGGTAAAAAAAAAAACCAAAGCAAGGCGGTCTGCTGCCAAATCGCCCACAGCAATGTTTCGAACCCGGATATGCGGGATTACGACCTGCGTCCGTTACTTCTTCGCCACGGAGCCGGCAATATGGCCATATATTTTACTTAATCTTGACTTGCCATGTGCTGATCATCGCGGCTTGGAGAGAATGGCGCTGCAGGGAGTGACCAGAGGATCTGCCCAACACTCAGGACTTTGAGGAAAGGCCAGACGGACACATCAGACGGCTAGACCAGAGGATCTGCCCAACACTCAGGACTTTGAGGAAAGGCCAGACGGACACATCAGACGGCTAGACCAGAGGATCTGCCCAACACTCAGGACTCCCAGGAAAGGCCAGACGGACACATCAGACGGCTAGACCAGAGGATCTGCCCAACACTCAGGACTCCCAGGAAAGGCCAGACGGACACATCAGACGGCTAGACCAGAGGATCTGCCCAACACTCAGGACTCCCAGGAAAGGCCAGACGGACACATCAGACGGCTAGACCAGAGGATCTGCCCAACACTCAGGACTCCCAGGAAAGGCCAGACGGACACATAATCAAACTGCTACTGGTACCACTTGTATTGGAACTCTTCGCTGGCTGTTGCAGATGAGGACAAAGTACGTATGGAAATGTCTCGATTGCTGTGCTGTCGGTTCTTGACTCAACTCAACTTGTCATGTGCTGCTAAACAAGAGTGTAGATAATTAAACGTCTATCATGTTCTTGTTATGCTAATGAAGCGCCGTCAGCAAATTCTTCAAATGCAAAGAACGACCCGTTCGTTGTAAAACCTACATTAGCAACAGACCACCCCATACCTGCGCTGACTGCTATGTTGTTCGCACCCAGTACACTCGTTTCTTCAGCGAAGCGCTGGTATAACTGGGGGCGTTCAGAATGTAATACACCACATCGTTTTTCTCAGGAGCTGTGTATTCAAAAAGCATGAAATGTATGCACAATATACATGGATATGACATGTAAACATTGGTGTTATACAACCAAATACCCATCAGTTTGTACGGCTTTATGTCAGTGCGAAACAAGTGCATGTATTCGTATCTCGTACCATCTTTTGTCTTGATCATGTAGCCATTTCAACGGTTTAGGGTTTGACCGGTTGAGTTGTGATTTGGTGCACACAGTCGGCACATGCCATGTTTGAAGTGTGCACTATTTCATGCGCTAATCTTTATTAATAGCCGAGAAAATCGATGTGGTGCATTACTTTCTGAACGCCCTTTGTATTTGCATGTCACAATATTGAATCCCCGTATGGTTATATAAATTTCAAGTTTTAATAGTATCTAGTGCGTCCCACAGAAATCAGGAACCTTGGAATGTGGTCAACATAGAACAATTAGTATAATGAGTCACATCATAAAGATTTTGCTAAGAATTATCATGCAAAGAGTGAGGAAGAAGATACAACCTGAAATAGGGGAAGAACAATGTGGGTTTGTAGAAGGAAAGGTTACAGTAAATGCTGTGTATATGCTGCGAACAGTTATTGAACGTGCTATAGAAGTAAACAAGGATATACATCTTTGCTTTATTGACTATACAAAGGCTTTTGATAGAGTTAGACATGTCAACATGGTGGATATGCTTGCAGATCTACAAATTGATGGGAAAGACATTAGACTTATAAAAAACATATATTGGAAACAACAAGCTGCAATAAGGATTGATAATGAAGTGGGACAGTATCAGCCAATTAAGAGAGGTGTTAGGCAGGGATGTGTGATGTCTCCAGATCTTTTTTCCCTATACAGTGAAAATAGTTTCAGAAATGTAGAAGATATAAATGGAATCAGCATTGGAGGACGAAACATGAATAACATTAGATATGCAGATGATACAGTATTAATTGCAGACAATGCACAGGACTTGCAACAATTAGTAGATGCGGTTGTTGTACACAGTGAGCAACTGGGGTTAGAATTAAATTGTAAAAAGACTCAGGTTATGGTCGTCACTAGGAAGAAAGAAGTGCCACAATGTAATATACAAGTAAATGGAAATATTCTTCAACAAGTGAATCGGTACAATTATCTTGGAACAGTAATAACATCTGATGGGAGATGCCTTGAAGAGATTAGAACAAGAATCGCCATGGCGAAAGTAGCCTTTAGCAAGATGAAAAACATTCTGACCAATAAAAAGATGTCAATTGAAACGAGAAAAGGAGTGTTGAGGGAATACATAGAGCCTGTTCTTTTGTATGGATGTGAAACTTGGACAATGAGCAGTCAAGTTGAAAAACATCTGATGGCTGCAGAAATGTGGTTTCTGAGGAAAATGCAAAGAATACCATGGACAGACAGAAAAACCAATGACCAAGTACTACAAGAGACAAATGAACATCGTAAACTGATTAGAGAAATTAGACGTAGACAGTCAAAAATTTTTGGACATGTTATGAGAAGAAATGGATTGGAGAACTTGGTGACAACTGGCAAGATCGAAGGGGACAGACCAAGAGGAAGACTGAGAGGAAAATACCTGGATGGCTTGGCCACATGGCATGGACGAGACTGGAACACTGAGCTGATCCACGAAACTGTTGATCGAGTGAAATGGCGAGTCATGACCGCCCACGCTTTCCGGCATGGCACATGATTGATTGATTGAGTGCGTCCTCTAATCCTTACTTCTTTCATCTACTTCTATAAGTGCCGATCAAAACCTTCCCCACCGGTTGAGAACCACTGTGCTAGAGGTTATAGCAGATATAGCCCTGGGCAGTATATTTTCAAAACCACTACTCCAGTTTCACCATAGTAGATGCATCATAGCTCTTTATACGACGGGAAATTACAGGATACAAGGGCTTAAGGTGAACACACAATATGTTGGGGTCATGTTTTCAGGGTCGTGACTTTTTCTGTTGAGGAACGGAAACTCCAGAGATGAGTCGGAACTAGACATGTTGTGAAACAACAGGTCATGTATCAAGAACATGTAATGGAGAGGTACAGGAAATAATATTTGTTTAATATGTAGATTGAAGTAACTTTTTTGTTGTTGTTTACCAATCTACTTTTGCAATATTATGGTAAAATGAAGTTCGAGAAAGATTTTTCTAAGCTACGTTTCTTTTGTTGCAGGGGACTTTAGTAGGGTTACTAATTAATTGCCCATGATTCACAGCTATTAATTAAAAATTGTTTTATGGAACATAAACGAATTATTTTTCTGTCTTCCAATGACAAGAACGTATTGCGTAAGATATACTGTTTTTTTTTTTTTTAAATTATAAAATGCAGCAATTACGTTTCAATTCTGCTCAAATCTAAAGTGACATGGGCATATTGAAAGAGAAATATGTCAAGTGTTTGCGTTTCATCTTTGTTCCTATCTTAACCTTTACTATGCATATGTAAAGAGTGAAGCATTGCTAGTCCCTCTACATACAATTTAAGGGTTAGCGTGAGACAAAAGTAATAAAGACATCAAAGACACAGATCGGCCTGAATGTAACTTAAAGCCAACTGTATTAATAATAATTATTTTGCGATATGCAGTTAAATTGTTAAATTCATGAAAAACAAAGACTTAACTGGTTCGGTCATTTAGTGAGAATGAACCCAATATCGCCAGCAGCAAGAGCACACAACATGAAAATTGAAATATCAAGAGGCAAGGGAACATCACAAAGAAACTGGATCGACGGAGACACCAAGACCCTAAAAACCTGCAACATCTCAGCATACTAAGCGACCGAACGATCCCTAGTTCGGAAATGAATCACCTATCATGTCTGCGACGCCTAGCGGAAGAAGGCAGTGAAGGACAAATGCAGAAAGAAGAAGATAAGCAATGGCCAAGTGGTCAGCGTATCCGCTTCATGTAGCTTTAGGCTTGTGATCGATCCTCAGTAAGGCTTCAAATGTTAAAAAAAAACATTCCTTCACTTTACACTATGTGCCGATTTTTCGGGTAAGCGGCCTTTATTCCTTTAAGTTCAACCAACTCTCCCAGCACAGCTGGACAAATTTTTCCGGCACACCTGGACAAATTCTTCCAGCACACTTGGACAAATTATCCCGGCCACCTGGACAAACACTCCCGGCACACCTGGACAAACTCTGACGGCACACCTGGAAAAAGACTCCGCCACACCTAGACAACTTTCTCGGTAAATCTGTACAAACTTTGTCTTAAAGTTTCACAGAATACACAGAAGCAGTTACAGACAGTACTACTTATGTCATCAATATTTGATGCAGATCTAGATACGGGGGAACATAACCAACAAATTCAGTTAAGGTGAATGGATACGTTAACACCATATTAAGATAGCAACAAAGAACAGTGTCACCCTAAGAAAAGTAAATCCTTGGGTAGTAGACAAATTACGAGCAATCCGCAACAAGAGAAGACATCTCAGTGACGAAAGTTACATTAGAACGAAACATATAAATACCAAAACAAAACGTCTTTAAGAAACACAGGAATGGAAAGCAAATACGAAAACGATACCTCAACATTGTACATGAATTAAAGTTATTAATAAACAGTAATGACATAAGAAGAACTTACCAATTTATTAAAACGTAACGAAACCAAATAAAATAAGAAGCAATAGAGTAACAGCTGACGATGGATACATAGTAGAGATAATACAATGAACACTCAACAAACTATGTCGGATATCCAAAAGAGTTGTAATACTGTGGATTCCCCCAGATTGCAACATACATGGATAAGAAGAAGCCGATAGATTGGCAAAGTAAAGTAGAAGATTCCCTCAGCCTGATATAGACATAGCCGATGCTGAGGCGAAGAATTTTATGAGAAGCAATTATAAAACCAAGTGAAAACCAAATAATCCAGGCCGCCTGAAAGATGGTGCATGTTACATACTGAACTAGGACGCAGAGGTGTTTCCAAGGCACCAGGGCCAGGTTCTATACTGGCCAAGACCTACTAACACGTCCTAGTCGTGCGTCCTGGGCAACAGGTCCCTTCGGGGTCCTGGCTAACGCAGTAGGATCGCTGATTCTTCCGAAGTCGGAGAGTATCTGCCTGCACGCCGAGGAACCACCAATCTGTACATCAATAAGCCAGACATGGGACAACGGATACTCACGCAAACCTCAGTCCGGTATGACATCACACTGATGTTGGACAACAGGATAACTCCATCCGACATACAGGACTTCATGCTGGAGTTCACAGCCAGCGAACACAAGCAAGCAAGCAAACCTACTGAACTGAAGAGAACAAGTAAAAATCTTCAGACCCTGCGCATGTCACAATAGGTAACAATACCACATGTTAGTAAGGAGATACTGATGAATGTAACTGTTGAAATGGTAAAGATGACAGCTACACATTTGTTGTAGGGGTGTCCAACATATGCAAAACAGAGACAATTATCCTTGCCAAGAACCGCTCCATTTGAGGATACACTTCATAGAGATGTCAATACGGCATAAGCTGACTGATAATTTATTTTGAATTATTCATATTGAAGTCTGTTCGTAAACGAAGAAGAAGGAGGAGGGGCAGCAGTAGGAAGAAGAAGATGAAGAAGGAGTAGTTTGAAGAAGAAGAGGAGGAGGAGAAGAAGAAGAAGAAGGGGAGGAGGAGGAGAAGAAGGAGGAGGAAGAAAAATAATAACAAGAAGGCGGAGGAGGAAGCAGAAGAAGAGGAAGAAAATACGGTTACAAATAATACAATGGAGAAAATAACGACAACCCATATGTTGTAGATCATCCAGGAACTGGAGCTGACCATAAAATCCCCATATATCAGGAAAGGAAGTGGAAGCTGCAGTACAAGCTGCACAAACCGGAAAGGCAGCTGGCGTTGATAGCATCCCAGGAGAGCTAATTAAGCAGGATGGAGACATGTTAAACGGGCTGCCAGTTAAAACCGACAATAAGATTTGGCAGACAAGGAAGTGGATGCTTTTCTTCGTCATCATCTACTCCCTCCCCCTAGAAAGGAAACGGCCAACTATTCCACAACCATAACTCATCGATCTTATCAGAGAAGCTGGGAAGGGTTAGCACCACATAGTATTGTAACAGCAGCCCATATGATAGAGAATTATTGTTGAAGAAGCTGCGTGTTCTTGTACAGGACGTTGTAATCAACCTCAGAATGTATTGTCTGTTTGGGATTTACTAGGCAGTGTTACTGCTGGCAACGTCTTGATTTGTATCTGCGCTATACTACACCAATATTTTCCGTGCGTGACGAATGGTTTACCTGCTAACGTTTAGGTGTAGCGTACATTAGTTGGGCTGGAGCTTTCACTGGAATTGGGAGGCAGTTCGTGGACGAGTCGGCCAGCCTAGCATAATGGAGTCCAGCCAAATCTTGTGCAGCAGTTTGATGAAGGGACCGGCCAGCCTAGTATATTTGTTCGGGTAGCCAATTGATATCCGCTCTATGAAGGGTTGTTTCAAGCTGACACAAGTAGGAGATATGTAAAACGGGAACAATCATTATCATACGGAACTCAAATATTAATAAACTGCTACGTTTGTATATTGGAAAGACCAAGACGGACTTCATCACTCATCTGATGGCTTATCGTGTATGTTCAATAAATGCTTTATTGTGAAGCCTTGACGATGGAATTGTTCCGTGATTGCTATGTTGAACATTATCGTTGGAAAGTCTCAATTCGAGACCTTTTATGTTTGTTATTAGGAGACACGCGTTTGTTATAAGCCCTTAGACACTTGGTCGTGACAGGTACATCATAGTTACATTGGGCAGTCTGACACTGATTTTTGAACGGCCGACTCTCATACACTCGATATCAACGCAAAGCAATCTACCCCCAGTTTGCTTGCTGCTGATTACGAACCCTAGACCCGGTAGTCGGAGTTCAATTCCTGCTAACAGGAGTGCTAGCTGGCAAACCCTTAACCTCATTGTTCTCCGTGAAAGGAGCCGCGATGGTATAGTGGTTGTCATCTTGATCAGAGAACAGCTGTAGCGTAGTGGCTAGTACGCTTGCCTGACGATCTGGTGTATGTGTGTTCGAATCCCCATCGAAGCGGTTGTTTAAATCTAACCTCGGTTTCCAGGTCGTACCAGGAAATGTTCTAGGAAGTAAAGGCGGCCGGTGTGATCTTGATCACATCATTCGTCGACAGCCAGTTGCTCATTACACACACTGGCTAGCACCAAATACCCAGGGGAGTCTCCGTGGCGAAGTGGTCAAGCTGTTGGCCTCGCACTCCGAAGGTCATGGGTTCGATTCCAGGCTACGTCTTCCGGTTAACGAATGTTTTTTCTCGGAGACTCTTGTGCGACGCTTTCCACAGGCCGCCGCGAGGAAAGAGGCGGAGCCATATGGGATAAAACCCGGTGCAATGAAGTCGATCCTCTCGACTTTTACGACATTTTAAGATCATATACCCAATACGCTTCAAATCGTGTAACGAGGTTCTTTGTTTACTTTTAATCAACACGGAACGGACAGAACAAATGAACTAATGGAATGGTTGCGTGGTAATCAGTCGTGATCTCAATGAAATCCTGGACTCCGTGAGATATTGGTTGGCTTCAGTGGTTCTCAGAGTGTATGGGGGAAAGGCTGTTGCAGTTCTAGCGGTTGGATTCACTAATGTCATATTATATGAACATAAATAAATCACCCACAGAAACAGCTTTATTTCTATAAGTCATTCAAAGCCAAGCAGCGTTTCTTGCGTTGGCCAGTAACTCTTACATGACATGAAACAATGCAGTCAGTTTACTTATTCAAATACAGACAGCCATTGTGTGTACACACCATCACCTGGTTGAGGAACTCGGTGGCGAATTGGAAAATCCACCCTGCTCGCGTTTTGATGGTCGTGGGTTCGTTTTCTGACTTCGTCATTCAGTTCACGAGTGCAAATTGTTTGGAGCCCCTGGAGGTGGTCGCTAGAGCCACGGAGTTCAGGCTCTGTGCTGAGCTTACGAAGAGCCCCACTGCAGAAAGAAGACCGAGCCTTATGGGATAAAACCCGTGGCAATGAAATCAACACTCTTGCCTTTACACCACCCCAACACCTTTTTCAAACGTCTTTGTTACTAGTATGCCCTAGTTGTCACTTTATTTCATTCAATAGTATAGTATATAGTTATTACTTTAACACCGCTGATCCATAACGTTGTTACTCAACATTATAACTATCGTGGTTGCTACGGTTTCTTATAATTAAAACTGGAGTTAGAATATTGTAACGCCTAAATCACGGCCCTGAGATGACAAGTTTGAGGACCACTGACCGGCCAATGACAACAATTCTTGGTCGCACGGGGGTGTCTTAATTAGCCGCTGGAAATTTAAAACAGTAACCATTTGGGGACATCAGGGCTAGACATATGTGACAGCGTCATGAAGCAGCCTCGTGGTGTCATGCAGACGGGGTCACTGAAGGTCATGGACTGACCAGCAATAACACTAATGTGAATAGATGAACGCTGAGTCAGTGGTGATGTTACATGAATGCTCGCACGCACTGCACCGTTGACTTTCCAGTTAGGATGTTGGTGGGCTGTATAAGGAAACTACACCACTGTAGTATATTAGGTGATTGTCACCACTGTGGTAAATTAGGTGATTGCATCACTGTGAAGTAGCAGGTGAATAAATCACTGTGAAGTAGATGGTGATTACATCAATTGTGGAGTAGTAGATGGTTACATCACTGTGGAGTAGTAGATGATTACATCACTGTGGAGTAGTAGATGATTACATCACTATAGGGTAGTATATAATTACATCAATGTGGAGTAGTAGATGATTACATCACTGTGGAGTAGTAGATGATTACATCACTGTGGGGTAGTAGATGATTACATCACTGTGGGGTAGTAGATGATTACATCACTGTGGGGTAGTAGATGATTACATCACTGTAGGGTAGTAGATGATTACATCACTGTGGGGTAGTAGATGATTACATCACTGTGGGGTAGTAGATGATTACATCACTGTGGGGTAGTAGATGATTACATCACTGTGGGGTAGTAGATGATTACATCACTGTGGAGTAGTAGATGATTACATCAGTGTGGGGTAGTAGATGATTACATCACTGTGGAGTAGTAGATGATTACATCACTGTGGAGTAGTAGATGATTACATCAGTGTGGAGTAGTAGATGATTACATCAGTGTGGAGTAGTAGATGATTACATCACTGTGGAGTAGTAGATGATTACATCAGTGTGGAGTAGTAGATGATTACATCACTGTGGGGTAGTAGATGATTACATTACTGTGGGGTAGTAGATGATTACATCACTGTGGAGTAGTAGATGATTACATCAGTGTGGGGTAGTAGATGATTACATCACTGTGGAGTAGTAGATGATTACATCACTGTGGGGTAGTAGATGATTACATCACTGTGGAGTAGTAGATGATTACATCAGTGTGGGGTAGTAGATGATTACATCACTGTGGAGTAGTAGATGATTACATCACTGTGGGGTAGTAGATAATTACATCACTGTAGGGTAGTAGATAATTACATCAGTGTGGGGTAGTAGATGATTACATCACTGTGGGGTAGTATATAATTACATCACTGTGGGGTAGTAGATGATTACATCAGTGTAGGGTAGTAGATAATTACATCAGTGTGGGGTAGTAGATGATTACATCACTGTGGAGTAGTAGATGATTACATCAGTGTGGGGTAGTAGATGATTACATCAGTGTGGGGTAGTAGATGATTACATCACTGTGGAGTAGTAGATAATTACATCAGTGTGGGGTAGTAGATGATTACATCAGTGTGGGGTAGTAGATGATTACATCACTGTGGAGTAGTAGATGATTACATCACTGTGGGGTAGTAGATGATTACATCACTGTGGGGTAGTAGATGATTACATCACTGTGGGGTAGTAGATAATTACATCACTGTGGGGTAGTAGATAATTACATCACTGTGGAGTAGTAGATAATTACATCACTGTGGAGTAGTAGATAATTACATCACTGTAGGGTAGTAGATAATTACATCAGTGTGGGGTAGTAGATGATTACATCAGTGTGGGGTAGTAGATGATTACATCACTGTGGGGTAGTAGATGATTACATCACTGTGGAGTAGTAGATAATTACATCACTGTGGAGTAGTAGATGATTACATCACTGTAGGGTAGTAGATAATTACATCAGTGTGGGGTAGTAGATGATTACATCACAGTAGGGTAGTAGATAATTACATCACTGTAGGGTAGTAGATAATTACATCACTGTAGGGTAGTAGATAATTACATCACTGTGGGGTAGTAGATGATTACATCACTGTAGGGTAGTAGATGATTACATCACTGTGGAGTAGTAGATAATTACATCACAGTAGGGTAGTAGATAATTACATCACAGTAGGGTAGTAGATAATTACATCACAGTAGGGTAGTAGATAATTACATCACTGTGGAGTAGTAGATGATTACATCACAGTAGGGTAGTAGATAATTACATCACAGTAGGGTAGTAGATAATTACATCACTGTAGGGTAGTAGATAATTACATCACTGTAGGGTAGTAGATAATTACATCACTGTGGAGTAGTAGATAATTACATCACTGTAGGGTAGTAGATAATTACATCAGTGTGGGGTAGTAGATGATTACATCAGTGTGGGGTAGTAGATGATTACATCACTGTGGAGTAGTAGATAATTACATCACTGTGGAGTAGTAGATGATTACATCACTGTAGGGTAGTAGATAATTACATCAGTGTGGAGTAGTAGATGATTACATCACAGTAGGGTAGTAGATAATTACATCACTGTAGGGTAGTAGATGATTACATCACTGTAGGGTAGTAGATAATTACATCACTGTGAAGTAGTAGATAATTACATCACTGTGGAGTAGTAGATAATTACATCACTGTAGGGTAGTAGATAATTACATCACTGTGGGGTAGTAGATAATTACATCACTGTAGGGTAGTAGATAATTACATCACTGTGGGGTAGTAGATAATTACATCACTGTGGAGTAGTAGATAATTACATCACTGTGGGTAGTAGATAATTACATCACTGTGGAGTAGTAGATAATTACATCACTGTGGAGTAGTAGATAATTACATCACTGTGGAGTAGTAGATGATTACATCACTGTGGAGTAGTAGATAATTACATCACTGTGGAGTAGTAGATGATTACATCACTGTGGGTAGTAGATAATTACATCACTGTGGGGTAGTAGATAATTACATCACTGTGGGGTAGTAGATAATTACATCACTGTGGAGTAGTAGATAATTACATCACTGTGGAGTAGTAGATGATTACATCACTGTGGGGTAGTAGATGGTTACATCACTGTGCGGTAGTAGATGGTTACATCACTGTGGGGTAGTAGATAATTACATCACTGTAGGGTAGTAGATAATTACATCAGTGTAGGGTAGTAGATAATTACATCACTGTAGGGTAGTAGATAATTACATCACTGTGGAGTAGTAGATAATTACATCACTGTAGGGTAGTAGATAATTACATCACTGTAGGGTAGTAGATAATTACATCACTGTAGGGTAGTAGATAATTACATCACTGTGGGGTAGTAGATGATTACATCACTGTGGAGTAGTAGATAATTACATCACTGTGGAGTAGTAGATGATTACATCACTGTGGAGTAGTAGATAATTACATCACTGTGGAGTAGTAGATAATTACATCACTGTAGGGTAGTAGATAATTACATCACTGTAGGGTAGTAGATAATTACATCACTGTAGGGTAGTATATAATTACACCAATGTGGAGTAGTAGA
Organism: Cepaea nemoralis; assembly: GCA_014155875.1. Taxonomy (NCBI): domain Eukaryota; kingdom Metazoa; phylum Mollusca; class Gastropoda; order Stylommatophora; family Helicidae; genus Cepaea; species Cepaea nemoralis. The sequence goes on from JACEFZ010012705.1 coordinate 78,955, forward strand.
TGATTACATCACTATAGGGTAGTAGATAATTACATCACTGTGGAGTAGTAGATGATTACATCACTGTGGGGTAGTAGATAATTACATCACTGTAGGGTAGTAGATAATTACATCACTGTAGGGTAGTAGATGATTACATCACTGTAGGGTAGTAGATAATTACATCACTGTGGGGTAGTAGATGATTACATCACTGTAGGGTAGTAGATAATTACATCACTGTGGAGTAGTAGACGATTACATCACTGTGGGATAGTAGATAATTACATCACTGTAGGGTAGCAGATGATTACACCACTTTGGAGTAGTAGATGATTACATCACTGTGGAGTAGTAGATGCTTAGTAGATGGTGTAGTAGATTTCATCCAGGTAAACGTTTTTACACTAATACAAAGGTAAGTATATATATATTGCAATCACTAAAATTTGGGCTTTTAAGCTAAGATGTTACAGAATATTGTTAGGATATAGTGGGGGTAATCTTCTCGGAAGTACTTTAGCATTTGTCTCCCAGGGTCGCTCCGGCGTGACAAAGTCAAGACAGACTTGTGGGAAGTACTCTAGAGTTTGTTTCCCAGGGTCGCTCCGTTTTGACAAAGTCAAGACAGACTTGTGGGAAGTATTCTAGAGTTTGTCTCCCAGGGTCGCTACGTTTTGACAAAGTCAAGACAGACTTGTGGGAAGTATTCTAGAGTTTGTCTCTTAGGGTCACTACTGTCTCGCGTATCAGGACAGTCTTGTAGGAAGTACTCTAGAGGTTTTCTTAGGTGCTCCGCATTTGCAAAAAGGAGAGTAAGTTATACCCATTCGGTGCAGGTGTGCTCTGAGTCTACAATGTCCTGTTCTCAGTCTCAAGATTCTGAATGGAAAGATCACGAAGCTTCGCGACCAGACGAAAGACTGGATGCTTGGCGATGATCATCATGATATATATCGGTGAAAAGAGAGCATGATCCAAACATGGTCATAGACACTCATTTTTTAATTCAACACACTTGCTATAGCTCCAAGTTGTTATTACTACTATTGCGTGCTATGGGTTGATTTTGTGTAAGGGATAGCTTTTCTATTACCAGTGTTTATCGCCATCTGACGAACCCTGTCCGACTTCTGAGATACTCGTAATTTACGTCCCCAAATCAAGGATGAAAAGTCAACATGCAAGTCCAACTGACCCTCGTGTGGAACGGCCCACCACACCGCGGCCAGATGAGAAAGTTAGAGCGCGTTAAACCTTTCAGGTACGCATCCCCCCGAGGCACTCACATAAATGGTTAGTATTCTTCCGGATGTCATGATGGGTAACATCATTCCCTAGCACAATAAATGCATTTACATGTATTCATCGGCACTCAGAGATAAATAGAAGAAGTAGAGATTGATTAAAATATACCCTAGTCATTATAAAAATGGAATCTATCGGCAGACATAGATTCGGACCAACCTCCTCCAAGTGAGAATGCGCACCGCTGAAAGAAGAAGCGCATTGAATACTCGTCTGTTCTCGGTTTACTGATTCTATTTGTGGGTCGTGGCGTACTTTAGCCCTATCAACAATATCCAGAAGCTTCTTCTGGTGTACTTGCCAAATCACGATCGATTCTGAATGTGAGCCAAGGTACAAGCTCTGGGCAGCTTACATAGAATATCTGGATGAATCATAACAGGGAAAGTATAGCAGGGAATTAAATTAAATACTGGTTGATTGGAAATCATAATTTGGAAAGTATAGCACATAATTAAATTAAATACTGCTTGATCGTAGCAGTGGCAATCTACTGAACGTCAACTTGCCAAGAAGTAACATAGCAGCAAAAAATACTGGGGTTTACTGCGACGGCCTATAAAGGGTATGTAGTTAACTTTGATAGAGAATGATAATAGGGAAAGTATAGCCGATAATGCCGGTCTCCATGCGAAGGGTTTATTGACTTTCTCCGTAATCCCGTATAACCACGTGGGATAACGCAGCTGTGTGAGATTCGGTAGCGGATCGCGTCGCGTTGGTTACTTACGGGGGTATGCGTGCCGGTCGCTCAGAAAGCAATGGCAAACTACTGAGCGTAATCTTGCCAAGACATCAACAGCTGTAAAATGCTGGTGTTGACAGCGATGTCCTGTAAATAGGATATGCGGGGGGGAAATGGCCGAAAATAGGGAAAGCTAATCCACACACAAAAATCAGTCCGGTGCACTAGATTGTGCATGAACTACGCTTGAGTTCGAAGGGGGCGAGCCAGCGTTAAAAAACATAAACAAAATACTGCTTAATAGGGAATAGAAACGGTAAATGATTACGATGAACATTACTCTAAAGACTTTGTTGTTGGATTAGTGCTGAATTCATACTGACTTGTTTACTGTTACCCGTTGTTCTCGTCAAGTACTTTAATACAGTGTAATCTATGTCCGTATTCTAGTTTCTGATTTCGGCAGCTATTTTGTAATGAGAAAGTAAAGTGAATGACCCGTGCTTTATATTTATAAACTAATTGACACCCCATGGGTTAATGGGGTGAATACAAGCCGGCTGATTTTACTTCCTAGGACATTTCTGAGTACCCAGTGTAGACTGGATAAACCTGGGAGCAGCGGTCAGGTGTTACTGTTCTTAAATCCTCACCTGTACGGGAATTAGATCACATGAGTTCAGGGTCTGTATACAAGTGCTCTAGGCACTAGGCCATGGTTGCTCTCTCTCCCTCTCTCTCTCTCGTTCTTTCTCTTTCTCACCCTCATTTTCTTTCTCTCTCTTTTCTCCCTCTCTTTTTCTCTCTCTTCTTCTCTCTCTCTTTTTCTTTCTCTCTCTTTTTTATCTCTCTCTCTTTCTCTCTTTCTCTTTCTCTCTCTTTTTCACTGCATACTCTGCAGTTCAGCTGTGGAACAATCGTCCACAAGAAATCAAAGACATCACCAGTCCCTATACAATATATATATATATATAATCGCAAACTATTCGAACACTATCTCAGTAATAGAAATAATAATAATAATAAAACCTAGTATAACAGCTAATCCCCTTTTGGTAGACCAGTATATTTCACATAACTAATAACAAGTGCCGCAACTTTCATTACTATTACTGAGTCGTGTAGTATTGATTTGTGTATTTTCCTCATGCCTTTATAATGCATATATTTTATATTGTTGCTGTTCTCAGTTAGCCATGAATGGTGTGTGAATGACATAATGTATGAAAGAGAGTGATAGAAGGGCAGAATGATAGACGGGCCTGCGTGCCCAATTCTTAACCATTTAAAAATAATGTTTGTTTGTTCGTTTGTTCGTTCTGTCGATCTGTCCTATTTCCCTGCCTGTCATTGTATACTCGAACCTGCTGGTCTGTCGATATCCTTAGATTTATATTTGACGTTACTCGTTTGAAATTTACTGTGCAGTAACATTTATTATTCAGATACGAACCTACGGCCTTGTCCACGTCAAATGGAAGTGCTTTTTAGTGCAATTTAGTGCTTCCAATGACGTGGACAAGACCTTAGGTTCGTACCGGAATACGATAGCGTTGCCAATAGTGGGTTGTGCTCAATATTTAAATCTCAAGTCCCGGAGAAAACTAAATAAATCAATTTATTATTCAGTTTAACATCTGTTACATTTATTTCTAATAAATCAACACATAAAACTTATATCATCATCATCGTCATCATGTGCCATACAGATAAGCGTGGGCGGTCATGGTTCGCCACCTCACATCGGTAGGATTAATCCGATCACACTCGATGGTCTGTGTAGTGTTGACAATAAAGTCATAATGTTCTAAATCAGTCGCGATAACCTGGTTGTATCAAAAGTCCAGCTGCCACTAATAAATATTTACCAGGCTGATAACTGAAGTGGTGTTATCAGAAACTGCAAACAGTCACTCCGCACTGAGAGAGACGGCAGCAGTTCCAAGGTTGCGGTGTATTGTGCAAGTTGTAGTCGCTTTATCGTGTACAGCGTGTGATTTACCATCGACCGGCAATGGCACTGAGAGGCTGCATTAGGATAATTATGTTTACGCTGTGCTTGCAGCATTGCTTGTTGGAAGTATAGTCTGATGCAAAAGCCAGTGCTTTTAGTTACGTCGTGTCTGATGGGATTCGGGTACGTTTGCGCGCTAAAGCCTCAACAGTAAAATATTGACGTTTGGTATTGATAGAAGTCTGATATCGGGCGGCATGTAGACGTGATACAATTCTTGCAGATCTCCAAATTGAACGGAAGGGGTTTTAGAGTAGTAAAGAACATTAAAAAGAACACTGCCATAAAAATGATATTCGCAATAGATCAATATCTGCCTATGTATGAGGTCTGCGAAAAGGATGTGTAATGTCTCTTGAACTTTTATCCATTGTAATGAAAATATTGTGCAAGTTTTAAAAGACATGAGTGGAATCGCCATAAGAGGACAATACATCAACAGTATATGATATGTAGATGACACAGCATTGATTGCAGACAATGAGCACTATACTATCTGAGGTATGTAGTAGATGTTATTATTGTTTACAGTTGGCAACTAGGGTTAGAATTAAATTGTAAGAAACCATAAAATATGATCGTTTGCAAGAAGAAATAAATTCCACAATGTAACATCCAAGTAACTTGAGATATTCTTAAGCATAGCTAAGAGACAACACGGCTGCAGCAGAATATAAAATAGGAAATAAAAAGGCTAGGAATGTGTAACTCCTGCGAACAGTGAGATATACTAATCACGGACACAGGTTATGTACTTTACAACGAACTCCACAATAGTGAACATCAATCACATTTCCCCCCCCCCCCCCCCCAAAAAAAAAAATAAAAAATAAATCCAGACCGATAAAATACTTGGATTTCTGTAGAAAACATTCTATTGGTCGCGTGTGTAACCGCTTATGCACCATCTACCTCTTCACAGACGTCATGCAGTTTTCAATCTTCCTACTCCACTCATACACTTGCTGGACTGACAGGCATGCATCATCATACTGGACCTTCATTCGCCGATGAATTTATATAGGCATCACGTAAAAAAAACGAATAACAGAATACTGTCCCTCTTTGGTGCATGTCAAAAATGAGGCGGCCATCTTTAAATTGTCTTTATGACCTCACCAAGTTAGTCTGCACCGTGAGTTCAAGTGCTTAACACTCTTGACATCCTTAACAACAACATTGACAGGTTACAAGACAATGGCATGGTTATTGTAATTTGTATCACACTTTTAAATTTTCTTTCGAAGACCCTCGTAATTTTCGAATACCATACTTCGTCATTTAAATCCAAAGGTTTATCTTTCTTAGATACAGTATTCATGCTCTGTATGTTTCCTCTTACATAAACTGTTTCTACGGATTTAATATAAACTGTTTATACAGTTTTTCTGGACTCATTCGGTGTGGTTTCTTCATCTCATTCCGTGTATACAAAATACTGATTTCACTCTTGCAAACCTTCCTGTTTCTGTTTGAACTTTCGGTTCGTTTAATTACATTTTCGTTTTGTATTTCCACTTGTATTCATGGAGTTTATTTTAGGCTCAAAGCCTGTCAGAATGTACTTTAATGTTGTTACTCTTACCGAATATTTGTTTGTAGGTTCTCATGATTGCTTTCAGCCCTTATGTCAGCTTATAACTCTGTAAATCTATCTATCTATCTATCTATCTATCTATCTATCTATCTATCTATCTATCTATCTATCTATCTATCTATCTATCTATCTATCTATCTATCCATCCATCCATCCATCCATCCATCTATCTGCCTGCCTGCCTGCCTGCCTGCCTGCCTGCCTGCCTGCCTGCCCACCCGCCCGTCTGTCTGCCTACCTGTCTGTCTCTCTGTCTATTCGTCCGTCCGTCTGACTGTTCTTCTATCTGTCTGTCTGTCTGTCTGTCTGTCTGTCTGTCTGTCTGTCTGTCTGTCTGTCTGTCTGTCCGTCCGTCCGTCCGTCTCTCTCTCTCTCTCTCTCTCTCTCTCTCTCTCTCTCTCTCCGTCCATCTGTCTGCCTATCTTTCTGTCTGTATGTTTGTCTGTCTATCAATTACTGTCTGTCTGTTTGCCTATCTATCTGTCTGTCTATCCATTACTGTCTGTCGGCTTGTCTATCTATCTATTGCTGTCTGTCGTTTTGTCTCTCAAAATAAACTTGAAAACTCAGTGACAATTGACAAAATTAATGGAACTCGAATAAAGATTAAAATAAAGCGATAAACACCATGGTGACTTGGCCATATGGCATAATCATACCAAGCAGGAACACAGACCGAATCCTTAACTCTCGGGATCGTGTGACATGGCTAATCATGACCGCTCACGCCCATCAGTATGGCATACGATGAAGGTGATGATGATGATGATGATGATGATGATGATGACGATGATGATGATGACGATGACGATGATGATGATGATGATGATGATGATGATGATGATGATGATCCATTCCTACAAACAAGACAATTGCTTGTCAGCATAAAACGAGAGCCAACCTATCACGTTTATTTGTATATTGTGGGAATTCCAAGTTACACAACCAGCCTACGGTATTTTAAACATGGTGAAGACAAGAGTAAATAATGCAAAGTTTATAAGGCCGTCTTAAGATCTACCTCCTCTTCGTACTGTGATTGTGGCACGCCTGGTTAAAGGATGTCTGGCTGAAGTGTCAGTGTTTAGCCAATACAAACGTACACATTTGTCCAGTTGCCATCCTGTTGATTACACGTTACAGGCAGGCCGGTTTAGCTAAACCGGAATTTACTGCACGCGACTTCCGGTCTTCAGAGACCTAATGGCAAAGGTCAAGGTAATCCCATTAGACGCAGACGTAGGTTTGTGAAGCTTTATGAGTTCACAGGAACTAGGTTATTGCATTATGGTGTAAAGGAACCAGTGCCTTTCTTTCCTGGTTTAATGTCTGGTACACAGTTTGAGGCTGTGTGGTCTTCTCAAGAACTGTGAACGTGTGCAGATTATGGAAAATAGCAAATAAAAGAAGCACAGGACATGTAGGACAGCGTTACAATTTACAGTTACGGAAAACTTACGATTTTGCGGCGACAGTCATCATCAGTATACGACGACTAACCAACGCAATATACAAACATCTAAGATGGCAGTAAAGTGAATATAATAAAGCATGAAAAATAGAATAAAACATATGCGGGGAAGTCAATAAGTAAGTCACAAATGGCTGTAGAAAAATAACTAAATATGATAACAACTTGAAACCAGTTGCATCATCCTTTTATTTCTCAACATAATTTCCACCAGCATTGATACACTTATCCCATCGTTTTATCATTCCTCCCAAACCGCCTGCATAGAACTGCGTGCTCTGTTTTCTAAACCACGTTTTCACTTCACATTCAACGTCGGTGTCATTCGCGAAATGTCTCCCATCAAGGTTGGTTTTCAGTGGACCAAAAAGGTGGAAATCGCTAGGGGCTAAGTCGGGGCTGTAAGGTGGATGTTCCAGAACGTCCCACCTTATTTGGCTAATTTTCTCCTGAGTTAATCGAGCCGTAAATGCTCTGACATTGTCATGAAGAAGCAACACTCCTCTAGTTAGCATTCCTGGAAATTTCAATCGATCATGTAATATGCTGTATGCCAAACCATGTGAGCACCCTATTGCAGATGCTACAGAGTCTATCCCTACTCGCCTGTCACCTCTAATCATCTCCTGCACCCGCTGCACGGGTGCTTCTGTTGCAATTTCAACAGGACGACCACATCGGATTTCATCAACAATTTTAGAGCGTCTTTGAGAAAATATTTTCTACCCAGCTATGCACCGCTTTACGGGACAAACATTTGTCAGCATAAACATGATGTATTTCCTTATGAATGTCCTTTGTAGGCAGTTGTTTTGCCCACAAAAAACGCACACAAGCGAGTTGCTCTTTGGTTGTACACTCCGTAAGTAGTCGCCATTTTGTTTATGCGCTGCGCATGCGCATGAGACACCTAGCGCCAACTGACGAACGGGAGTATAAAGTTCAAAGTTGCTGTCACCTAATGATACCTGTAGAAAACACCAACTACATTTACCTCCCAACCCACAAAATTGTGTGACTTACTTATTGACTCGCCATCGTATAATGTTATTTATCTCAGAGGCTCCGAATATGAGTTCCATAGTTTAGATTAGTCGGCATTCGATGGGTAATGTGGTCAATATAACACCGGCCGTTGTTACTTCTTAGACATATTTCTGATACGTATTTTAACAAAACGCTTGGTAGGGCAGGTCAATGAAAAAAAAAAAAACTGCACGTTCCACATAAGGAAATATCATAAACGTTTATGTGAGGGCTGGTCTTTTCGTGTGAGGTGCACCAAATTGGGATCTTTCCAGCCAACGCAAGTTAGCGAGGCAGGCGTTTCGAGGATGTAACCGCGTCGTGAAGCTAGAGTCGTGGTTTGAGCGGGCAAAAGAGCAAATTTGTACGACCGTTCGACAAAGTCTCGATAAGCGCCCACTCTCTCTGGATGAGTAGTAGGCCTGCAGTCAGTACGCTGGTAGACCTTTTCAGTCAGTCCTGCATACGTAGCTTGAAGACTCGTCGGTAGGCGTCCAGTGGTTTTGCATATATCACCAGGTAACGGGAGGGCGCGCTTTAACGATGCTACGCTTGGCCTGCGTGTACGTGAATAGTCCGTCAGTTTAATAGATATCTGGTTGATCCTGCCAGTAGTCATATGCTTGTCTCAAAGATTAAGCCATGCATCTCTCACACTGTCTCACGGTGAAACCGCGAATAGCTCATTAAATCAGTCTGTAGTTCCTTAGATCCTGCTTGGATAACTGGCAATTCTAGAGCTAATACATGCTTACTAAGCTTCGAAAGAGCGCTTTTATTAGTTCAAAAATAAAAATAAAAAATGAAGGTGAGATACTTCCGTCATTTACTTGGGGACGTTAATAACAAGTACCTCTGAAGTCGGAGTGGGTTTGCCTGAAGGCGAGGGACACCGGTAAAAGGGAAAGCAAACCTACACGCAAAACTCAGTCCCTTACTACTGTAAAAAGTGTGTAAGGACTACGCTTGAGTTTAAGCAAGCGAACAAAAAAGAAAAGAAAAAAACATAAACGTTCACAAAGGTTATACCCTCGACGTTCGACACACAGAGAAAATCAAACACATTAATGATAGTAGGTTTTCTGCAATTTTAAAATCTCACCGCCACATGCCACTGTCCACCACACCCAAAGATGGGCCTGAATGCACATTTTGGGAACCACTGCCCTAAACAATGTCAGCTGATAATTAACATGCCAACCAATGAATTTTCACTTTATGGAAGTTTTAAGTTCATAGCAACAACACAACATTATTGCCATGAGCCTGACGACGTCATGGCATGGTTCAGTTATAGCCTGGGTCACAGAGTACAGGTTGCGACTGTGTTCAGAATTGAACACGGGAACGGGGAAAGCAGGGGCTTTCCACACAACGTGAAAAACGCTGGAGCTCACTGCCCAGGTGACAGGAAGTGAGCTCGGGACAAGTTAGTCGGCGTGGATCCATCGTCCTGTGTGGACATGGTGAAAAGTAGACAGCGTTATGGCTCTATATTGAGCCACGCATTTAATTTGTAATGTAGTGTAATGTGATGTGACTGTCGAATAAGTGATGGCATCTTCGATTATGTGATTGTGTATATTATACGTAGGAAACTTATAACAGTCTTTGTGTTCACTCTTGTTTAAGTTAACTGCAGTTCGAGTGGGTGAGGTTTATGACGTATGATCGAGTAACCAAGATATACTCATGTGCTGCGAAATGACCAGGGTTCTGACTGGAGAAGAAGAGAAGAAAGAAGCATCCCCTGTTGGACACGAGCAGTGTTGCTACACAAGTATTGATAGTAGCTCATTCAGATAGACCCAGACACAGACCCTGGCACTTGGGGGTTTATCGTCCATATGAAACCTGAGGCCACAGATGATGATTTGACATACGTAACACGTGCCAACGTAAAGTTTAAGCCACAAAGTATCATTCTACAAGTAGAGAATTGGCTAACGGAAAAGTTGATAGCACACATGATGAAACGAGAAACGTAATCACCAACTCCTGCTATCATAATGAATTTAAAATGACAAAACAGGCGTTGAACTGTACGCATTACAAAAGGCATGTGAACATTTGAACAGATTCGGCAAAAAGATGTAGTCAACAAGTGTAATAATTAAATGTCTTATCAAGGATTGAAAATGTGACTATGTGAAATATATAAACAGTTAGTACTGTGTGATTGAAGAGATTGACTTAATATTGGTGCAAGACTTTAAAGACCAAGAGAAATTTATTTCCTATAAATGTGTCACTAGTAACAATGAGTGTGCACAAGTTGAACTGTGAAATTATTATAAGTGTGAATAAAGACAAATCAACAGCAAGTATTGATTATGCTAATGAGGCAATAGACATATGTGACGGGAATTCCCCGTACGAACTGTTAAAACCAGGTCACAGCAAGAGAAAATACGAATCAGGCCTACAGAGTTGTGACAGGCTTGCTGTGTCAACAAGCGAGGTCAGACGGTCGACAGGTCTACTGTGTTGATGACCAGATGGTCAACAGAGAAGCGACAGTCGTAGCTGGCTACAGTGTGTAAATTCAAGAACCGACACACGTTAATAATTTGAGACGTCAGGATGTGATCAGCCAGGCTGAAATAAACTATTATAAAACGTGAACATTTTATAATAAACACCGGAACTGAGTGAACTTGTAAAGCGCCGGTATTTGACAGAACGCCGTGTTATATTCGTGGGGCCTGGTGTGTGTGTAGTTCATAGCTGCCGTAAAAACATTAACTCTAGGCGCTATTGGATCAACTGAAATTAGGTTAAATATTGTAACTGTGTGATTAGACAGTGTAAGTTAGGAGAATTGTAAACAAACAGCAGGACAGTTAAGCTAAGAACAGGCAATATAGAAGCCATTAGCGTTGTGCAATTAGTATTTAACATTAGTCTATATTATTATTAAGCATGTGTAGGTATATTTGTGATATGTTGTTATTGTTTAAGTTTGTGTTAGATATGTAATTGTGAATTTGTTTTATGTGACAGTAACCCAACGAATGCATATAAAATTACTTGGTAGTAAAGTAGTAGCATTAGGTAATAATTGGAGTGCAGCCTACGTTAGGAAATAACTATAATTATAATTATTAAACAACTTACTAGTTCACAGTTAGTATAATAGAACTAGTACTAGTACTTATGTGTTGAAACCAATATATTAAGGGAAATTATATGATAAGATTATAGTAATAAGTAGTGAACTATACGGTAGAATATTTTACGGTTATGTTGTTATAATTAATTTTGGTTATAGGTTACTGTTATGCATGATTTCTGAATTTTGTTATAATTTTAGTAATTATTTTGTTTGGTTATTAATGATTTATTGCATGCAGAAGTTTGGTTAATTTAGATCATCATCATTTCTTGCATGCAGGTTTGAGGATGATATTATTATTATTATTATTCTGCAGGTATTTTATTGTTATTTAAAATAGAATGGGCAATTGTTTGTCCAGTGGAATATTAACAGATAGGGAATAAACACCTGGCGAAGTGAATTTCGCATGAGTGAGTTTGTTTACAACTGGAGACGTGCATTGCCGGCATGGTTCGTGGGTAATCTTTCTGTGCCGACAAGAGCATTTCTCAAGAATGTGTTTGGCATCGTGTAGGGCAGCCTTCCGGCATATGGCATGGGTAATTGTTATGTGGCGGGGGACTTGCTATACAGGGTGTTGGGCATATGTGATTGTAGGTTCAACTAACTGTTGTTGTGTGTATGGGTTAATGATACACAACGGTGTTGTTGCGGAAAAGAGTGATCTAGAAATAAAAATAGCTTACAAATGATAACAGCTTGTGAGGTTGTGTTACATCAACACCTGACCGGTGTCGCGTCTCTGGGTTATGATACGCGACATTGTTTTGGGCTATGGTGGAACATAATTTCTAAGGATTTAGTTCATATTTTCCACTGTATAAATTTGTTTCAAGTTGAGTTGGTGGCATGTATAGATTAATTGATTTGAGTTAACATCATCATTCTTACATGCTATAGTGTAATATTGCTAGTTTTCTGTTCTAAGCAAGTATACTTTCAGATACAGTCAAGGGTATAGAGAGACAAGATATCAAGTAAAGAGGTACAGTGTGGGCTGACCGAAGGTCTGTGATTTTATGAATCTGTCATACCATATGATACCAAGAGTAGGGTACAATTTATGAGGTAAGGATTAGTAGCACCGTATACGAATCTCTGCATAATAAGAAGGAAAGCAATAAGTCAACATGAAGACAGTTTGTTGATAGATTTGAAGAGAATATGATCAAAATAGTGGGAAGATTGTCATATTGAGTTACTAATATAAGAGGTGGTGCTTAAAAGTTAAAGCAAGAGAGGTAATGACGATAGCAAAGACACTAATGTAGTTAACAAGAGAGACATCATCTTCATGGTGTTAATATAATGATTTGGACATAGCTGTAAGACAGCAGTCAACATTGCATCCAGAAGTAAAAGTGGAGGTTAAGATGTTGGTTTGACTGTTGGAGACTATAACTTGGTTATCGAATGGCTGTTAGTGGACGAGGAATCATGTGATAAGTCGTATGAAGTTTACGCAGCATGCTCGGCTACAGAATTCGGTACAATAGGATTCAGCACTTAAAGGTGATATCATATAGCGTTCATAGATATTAAGGCTATGCACTTGTTGGTTGCATGGATTCATTTTGTGTTCAGAACATTAACAATTCCAAGTAATTGATTGTTGTTATATATGGCAATGATTGATGTTGGTTTACAGAATTATTGGTTAATGTGGAAAATTATTTATTTATTTACGGAGCTAAAAGACATTAAGTATGGATTTAACAACTGACACCAAACTAACAAAGGGACTTCCTTTTGGACTGCTGGGGTCTCGGCAGACTTGGAGTGGTGTTGTATTTAATTTTAACATCGGGTACCACTGGTGCAGCACTGGGTTGACAACTGTTGAGAGAGCGTCGGTTTCAGATGTCGAGTTAGCGGAAGTTTGGTGCATCGTAGTTGGTTTAATTTTCATTAGTGGATTTTGGTTAATACTATCTTTAGTGAATGGGGAATTCATGTCAAATGGGTGGATATCCGAGCGGTGTTTGGCAGTGCAGTGTTCTCTTTGGTAACATCAGACTTGTCGACTCTAGCACGGCATTGGCAGAGATCGCTGGGAGAAAACATCAGTTGGGATGGAAACCGGAGATGGACTTTGTCAATATTGATAGTATGATAAGTTACGTCATGTGGGCGGCTGATCTCTGATACGGGTTATGGTGGTTGATGTGAATGGAATGAATGTGTTAAATGATAATCCGTGACGGGGACCGGCGGCACAGATCATTTCTATATTTGTTAGGTTTATATTTTAATTTTGAAAGATTTTGTGATTGACAACAGTAGTGGGTAGGTAAAACCATATGGGTATTGGCATCATTTAATGTGGGGTTGCTAACACCGGGTGAGCTGAGTGTGTGCTCGCTGTGTGATGGCGGTCTCGCATTGCAGGTTGTTAATATGTGTGGTTTAGTGGCAGATGGAGACTCACTCATGTATGGAGGCACTATGAATTAACTGACTGTACAGAACTAACCTATGTAAATAACTTGATGATTGATTGCATGTATTACTAACACGTGGTCATGGTGCCACATAGCCATACAGGTTGAGTTAGAATTGAAATTGAAGAGATGTTTTTGGAAAGGAAGCTATATTGCAATATGAGTATGATTATGTAATTATATAGAGATTGATTAGTAATTATTTTATGGAATAGAGAACTTAAATTATAAGCAATGATTGTTATTATTGCAAATATAGCATTATATTATATGTTATATAATTATATGATTGATGTTGGGTGTTAGATAATTATTATTACTATTACATATTTATTATTTATACGTATTAATTAATATTGTGAACTATTTATGTAAATGCTATATAATTTTAGTAATGAGAATATAATTACTTATTGGTTGAGTATAGATATTATTTAATTGTGTTATTAATTGATTGATGGAGACATATATTTGTGTTCATATTTATTATTATGTTGCATTTATTGATATTTGTTGATTGATTTTGATTAATATAAGAAGAAATTGTTTAGATTTATAGGATACTTAGTATTGGAATCATTAATGAAATTGATGAGAGTACGATATAGAGGATGAAGACACAATAGAAGCTGTGGCAGTTGAAGCGTAATGAGTTGGTCAAATGGAACGAAACGGCCAGTAATATAAGATGCTCTCAGGCTTATTAGCTGCAACTATGTTCATTGCTATACGCTGGGTCTACAACGACAGAGTCAAAGAGGATGTTTAGGCTGGCGGTACTTGGAACTTTGTATAGGCATGGGCGGTGGTGGAAGGCTGTGGCTGCAGTGGTTGACTGACTGGGGATGCGGGTGGTCAAGTATGGTAACGCGAAAACAGCAAAGATGTGCTGGCGGTACTTGGAACTTAGTATCTTCCTTGGATAATCCTTGCAGTCGGGTATCAGTCTGTCTACCATGGGAACGCTGGCTTGCGTTGTACAGGTGGCCTTGTATGTAACGCGATAACAGCTGATCTTCTAGACCTGGGACGAGTGGCTTAGCAAATGAGTGGTGAGGATGAGCAGATGAAGCTGAGTGACGGTTAGTCTTGTATGACCACTATAGACGCTACCTGCCAACATAACGCGGAATTGATTATGATACCATCATAGCATTAATAGAATGGAAATATTAAGTCTCGGAGTCATATTACAAACTGAGGGTTCATATATAGACAGATTAGAATTTAGATGTAGAAATTCTGATTCAATGTTACAAAGAACAGTTACATTGATATTGTTATATAGTAATTTGATAAAAGGTTGTAGGACAAAATAGAGGTATGCATTTGGATGTACTTTATATGTTGATGAGAATAATTAACTAGTTGTATATTTCAGAGTGACAAGAACTTAACAAGGTTTATGGAAAGACGACAGATAGTTAAATTAGAATTAGAACTACATTAATATTGCTTACATAACTGAAAATTGGATATTTCAAAAATTGATTCTCAATTTTTGCCCGTGGAAGGGGGGAATGCCATGAGCCTGACGACGTCATGGCATGGTTCAGTTATAGCCTGGGTCACAGAGTACAGGTTGCGACTGTGTTCAGAATTGAACACGGGAACGGGGAAAGCAGGGGCTTTCCACACAACGTGAAAAACGCTGGAGCTCACTGCCCAGGTGACAGGAAGTGAGCTCGGGACAAGTTAGTCGGCGTGGATCCATCGTCCTGTGTGGACATGGTGAAAAGTAGACAGCGTTATGGCTCTATATTGAGCCACGCATTTAATTTGTAATGTAGTGTAATGTGATGTGACTGTCGAATAAGTGATGGCATCTTCGATTATGTGATTGTGTATATTATACGTAGGAAACTTATAACAGTCTTTGTGTTCACTCTTGTTTAAGTTAACTGCAGTTCGAGTGGGTGAGGTTTATGACGTATGATCGAGTAACCAAGATATACTCATGTGCTGCGAAATGACCAGGGTTCTGACTGGAGAAGAAGAGAAGAAAGAAGCATCCCCTGTTGGACACGAGCAGTGTTGCTACACAAGTATTGATAGTAGCTCATTCAGATAGACCCAGACACAGACCCTGGCAATTATCATCATCATTTAACAATTTATTCAATTTGATTATCTTATGTCTGTGTTTGCTTGCAAAACAAAAATAGGAAACCTTTTAAGTTATGGGATTTGTTGTTTTTTTTTTTCTTAGAATCGTCCATGATGTGAATCTTAATGTAAAAGTTGTAATCTTTTGTTAAAGATATTGAGAGATAATTCCCAGGAAGCGGTACATTTCACAGTAAACCTTAATAGATGTTGTTATGCTGTCTTCCGTTTATATGAGAATATTTTTTTAATTATCTTTTATTTATTATATTATCTATTATTTTATTTATTATTTCTAGGTGGAACATGCCTCCTTGGGTAATCCATAAGTGCTATTAAGTGTAAGGGTGTCTGGAGCCTATTGGGTTTGGATAATTTGTCCCCAAGGAGCTTCCTTCTATGGGTCTGTGATATAACAGCGCCGTCACAATTTGTAGGTCTGAATGCACGAGTGAATAGGCTTCCAATATTTCCCTCACTTTCTCAGGCGACAAGCCAGGCGTCGAACCCAAGTCCTTTCGTGCTCATGACATCATCAGCTCAGTTCCCTATCAACTTCGCTAAAGCTTCCTCAGGAGTCTAAGCTTATGTATTAAGGTCATGTGTGTACCTTTGTTAGGTCGTACCGTGTTTATTTAGAGTATTCTTGATGTTGTCTATTGTTTTGTTTTTTTTCCAGCTTTTTCCACCGTTGATCTGCCCATACGTGATCACATTTTCTAGTGCAGCATAGTTAAAGAACATTGCTGTTCTCTTTCTGATAGTTGTATATAATGTTCTACTTCCATTAACCTCTTCCAGGCAATCATCGTCAGCTAAGAAAGATATGCTGACCCACTAAATCAACACTAAACTCTAAACTCTAAAATTTATGGAACTCAAGAGGAAGTAAACATGACTCTACATTAAAATAAAGTGGAACTGGCCTTACCGTGTAACTACCAAAGACAATGATGCGATTCCTACATTCACAGGATTGGTGGCAGGATAGGGTACCCCCATTATCAAATAGAAGTAAGGTGCCTCCTTCCCTTCGCTCTGCGAGATACCCTTGGGCAAGGTTGTATACCAATTTATCCCCCAGAGTATGATTACCTGACGTGAAACCATTGATAAAAGTGGTGAATGGATCTGCAGAGCATGCGAGAGATAGTTGTTCGTTATGGTCTGTAGTTATACAACGGTAAGTAGAGGATCTCTTTATGGAGACAATGGTTGCTGTCATCGACCAGTATGGTCACCGCTAAGAAGAAAAGCATTTACAGACTGCCTCCTTGTTAAGAAGTCTTAAAAGTCGAAAGGATCGACTTCATTGCCCCAGGTTTTATCCCATATGACTCGGTTTCTTTCCGCAGGGCGGCCTGCAGAAAGCGTCGCACAAAGCACGAACTCCGTGGGCTCCAGCGACGATCCCTAGGAGTCTCCGAGAAAACTGCACTCGTGAACCGAATGACGTATCCTTGAATCGAACCCATAACCTTCGAAGCGCGAGGCAGACGACTTGACCACTTCGTCGCGGAGACTGCCGTTCACAGATGCCTAGAAAATATTATGTTTCGTCAGTTCGTAGAAGAACACAGAACTGATCCACGCTTTGTTTTTGCGCTCCCTCGCTTTGAACTGAAGCTTCTACTTCTAGTAGTGCTGGACTGACTTTTGCGTGTGGATTTGCTTTCCTGATTAACAGTGTCCCTCGCCATTAGGCGAACCCACTCCAACTCCAGAGGTACTTGTAATGTACGTCTCCAAGTCAAGGATGATAGGTCAACATTTCAGTCCAAATGTCCAGTGTAGGAGTTGAACCCCTTACCCCGGCAGCAGCACACCGGATGTTTAAGGACACGCGTTCTTGTCCATTCGGCCATGCTGACCTTCGGCATGACATATAATAATGATGATGATGCTGATAATGATGATGGTGATGATGATGCTGGCATTCACAGGCAAGCCTCGGTGTGTCGACAACCAAAATCCATGTACAAGCATGTTATAAAAATACCCGCACGGCAACCAGAGTTATCTCTTTGGAAGGTAACAATAACATCTCTCTGAGAAAACATCCACAGCACGCCAAAACAAACCTCGCTGATAACCAGTTTGATAAGAGAGGTCATCTTTCAGAGACGACAAGACATGCATTCTTCACCTGTATGTGCCCGACACTTGCTGATCTGCCATGAAGACAAGCGACGAAACGTTTTCCCTTGATTATGCAGTAGAATTTGATCTCCATTTAATGTCTCTGTGCTGTTAACTCTTTAAGTGTGTAAGGGACCATGTCGTGTGCCTTGAGGTTTATTAGGTATGATCAGAGAAATCAGGATTTTAATAGGGGATGACATTGTAGAATGAAATACATAGGTATGTGTATTTGCTGCGAGAGAGAGAGAGAGAGAGAGAGAGAGAGAGAGAGAGAGAGAGAGAGTCGGGGAAGAGAGAGAAAGTGGGTGAGAGACGATGAGAGTGAGTGAGATACGGTGAGAGAGAGAGAGGGGTGAATGAGAAAGTGAGAGCGAGAGAGATAACGAGTGAGAGAGAGTGAGAGAAAATCTGGGTGAGAGAGATAGAGAGGAACACACATAAGAGAGAGAAAGAGAGAGAACAAACACAGACAAAGCGTACATTCATTCTTTCAGAGTGGTATCTGTTCACCGGGCTGAATTTGTTGTAAAGTATGTACCCTGCCTTATTACGGTGTTCTCTCTCTCTCTCTCTCTCTCTCTCTCTCTCTCTCTCTCTCTCTCTCTCTCTCTCTCTCTCTCTCTCTCTCTCTCTCTCTCTCTCTCTCTCTCTCTCTCTCTCTCTCTCTCTCTCTCTCTCTCTCAGTAGCTACACATTCCTGCCTGTACGTTTCATGTTACATATTGGTCGAGGTTCTACTTGGTCAAGCCCCCTGTCTTGAAGCTCTGAAGTTCGTAGGTTTGTATTCGTGGTTCAGGTCATGAACTCAGTTTGTTGTCAGAGATCATCGCTAGAGCTACGGAGTTTCTCGGCAGGCGGCGTGCCTTTCTATGAGAGACCAAGCCAGATGAGGGAAACCAGGTAGATAGAAGTTAATCCGCTTGTCTTTACCTTTTTTAACCTTCTTGAGACATATGGTGCTATCCCGAATCAAGAAATTCTTTCAGTGCCCTGCAGTTGTTTTGTTATTTTCCTCGATTATACCAAGCATGATCTCAGAGACCAGAACACAGAGCTGATCCAATACTAGTGATCGCGTGAGATAGCGAACTATGACCTACCACCTACCACGCTTACTGGAATGGCACATGATGCTGATTGGGTCACTTACACCTAGGGTTTCTAGACGTCCGGCAAAAAGAGGACGTTTCCTCCTTTTTAGCCTAATATTCTCCGTCCAGTAGGCAAAGCTAAAAACCTTTAAAATGTCCGGTTTTTCTTATATATATTGGAGCGCCATGTTGACAGTGAGAGACATAGAAATCTAATGATGAGCAATTGTTTGACCAATACTGCAATCTTACATCATTTGTGCAAGTTTGTACAGTTTTTTGAAAGACTCTTTCATGAACAGTGGAGTTTATTTTTTCCAAAGTTGCCCAAATGCATGTTGCTTTTCAGAGTTACTTAGAATTTGTGAAGTATTCTTCTGTATCCCTGGACACAATGACAATGTGGAAAGAATGTTCTCTCAATGGACAAAGGAAAGGAACAGACTCTTAATCGACTTAGTAAAGGGCATCATTCTCACAAAGTACAATTTGAAGAATCTTACCTGTGAACAGTTTTATGCATGTGATTGCTAACGAGGATCTTCTACGAAAAGTTGGCTTCTCCGAGAAATATGTTGTGTAATTAATACAGATTAAAAGGTAATAATAATTGTACAATCAGCTGTTTAAATAATGTTTTTTTTTAGCAGTTTGAAAAAGGCCTCCATTGAATTTATATTTATGTTTTTAACATGATTGTTTCTTGGTCGATTCACTAACAGTAAAATACACCTATTGGCAGCTATTGTATTAAAATTGTACTAATTGTGGGTTTAATCTGGAACAATTCAAATGAAACATTCAACATGTCCTACTTTGTCCTCTTTTTTGTCTTATTATGTGTTTCTTTTGGTGCCCACTTAACTGGCAACCCAACTTACAGCACGAGACTCGGTAATACTAAACATGTTCTCCGAGACCAAAACACAGAGCTGATCCAGGACTCTGGTGATCGAGTGAGGTAGCGAACGATCATCGCTCACGCTTGTTAGAATGGAATTTGATGCTGATGATACCAAGCATTGGGCTACTCCAGCCGCAAGACCAGCGCCTGCATTAATCAAGACCTTAGAGACCCCCATGTTGTGCAGTCAAGTTTTGTGTACATGTTGAAAGAAGAAATAAACTTGAAAACTTAGTGACCATTGGCGAATGTAATAGAGAAAGAGTAATGGGAAGACAAAGACATATATATTCATTCATTTATTCAGAAGCATGTCCTTTGCAGAACCTCGCTTCCATAACAACCTTCGGAAAACTTCTCGGTCATAAGCAAGATGTCCCGCGTCGGATACACCCATCTGGAGATCACCTGCCACATCCTGCACGCATGTTCTCTTTGGCCTTCCTCTTCCTCTCTTCCCGCGTATATACCCCTCCATTATTGTTCTCTCCACACTGTCCTGACGTTTCAAGTGACCAAAATATGTCAATTTTCTAAGTTTAATCGTATACATATATATGCATGGCAGATATACGTATACACATATATACATTTCACATGATATGATTCATATCGCTCTTGCATGTTACATAGAACCAATTTAATATGTGGCTGCGAATCTTGGACAATTATTAAACAGGTGAAAAAATCCCTGGAAGTCTTGGAGATGTGGTTTTATAGAGGAATGCTGAAAATTAATTGGACAGCCAAAATGAGCAATCTGGACAGTTTGAGGGAAGCTGAGTCACAAAGACAACTTATTACAAACATCAGAAAGAAGCAGTGATCATTTGTTGGCCACGTTATGAGAAGACAAAAACTGGAACATGTTGTGACAACCGGAAAGATCTATGGAAAGAGAGATAGGGGAAGACAGAGTGAGAAAATTCTTGAGTCTTGTGTCATGTCACGGAAGTCAACACACGAATTGATCCATGCCGTCGCAGATCGCAATTTGTGGGAGGGTATGATCACCCACGCCAGCCGGCAAGGCACTGGATTATGATGATGGTAATGATGATGCTGACTGACAGTTTAAAAAATCCTTATATATTCTTATACATTTGCCTTCCGCTCGCCATTCCCACAGCCTGAATTAAGCACTCTGCTCCAATGTCAAATGAACCACACAATGAACGTCAGTACACCATTACTAGCTGGGCTATCGTTGTGTTTTTGGAGGCATTCCTGTCTGCGCGTCGCCGCACAAACACGCTTAATAGCTCACAAAAACATGAAAAGTCGGAAACAATAATCGGTCATGTCATTGTATTACGAGAAGTAACAAGCTTGTTGAGTTACAAAGACAGGCTTAGATTTTCACGTTCAGCTCTGTTTCTGTTTTCTTCATGAGTGCAAGGTATGTGAATACTAATATAGCTTGGGTATGTGATGGAGCGGGGAAAGCGGCGCAGAAGGGCACTGGTTCCACCGCCTCATAAAATACCCAGTATTTGTGACGAGAAACGAAATGTGTCGTGCTGCAGCAAAGCTGCAAAAATACAATGGCTAAATTCATAAAAACAAGACAATGAAATTGGGAAATTTTACCAGAACACAAGCGACGGACCCATACCATTCCGTTCCCTGTTAAGTATGTGTTGGTGTTTCAAAGTATTCGTTTGTGTTCTACTAAATTAAGTATTAAGGAGGTGTTAGTAATGTAGTGGCTAGCTTTATAGGAAAAAAGCAAGTTGGAAAGTCAGATCAAGAGATGGTCATAGAATGTACAATCAAGGCGAGAGGCAGACAGTGTTGGAGATAAATTACAGCCAACCTTCATTGTGGAGACGGCATCTGATTGAGTGATAAAGTGGCCAAGCCGTTGCTCTCTGAATGAAGTGGGTTCGTTTTCGTTCAGACCACGAGTGCAATTTTTACGGAGACCTCAGAGGGTCGTCACTAGAGCTACGGAGCTCAGAGTGTCATGTCTAGAGGCGGGGAGCTCTTGCTTTGTGCTAAAAATAAGTCGCTTAAAAATCGACAGGGTCGACTTCATTGCGCCGGGTGTTTATCCCATATGGCTCACCGCAATGCGGAAAGCGTCGCACAAAGCACGAACTCCGTCGCTCCAGCGACGACCACCACGAGTCAACGAATAAATGCACTCGTGAACCGAAAGACGCGGCCCGGAATCGAACCCACAACCCCTCGGAGCCCGAGTCAGATGGCTTGACCACTTTTCGTGCTTTGTGTGATGCTCTGAATAGACGAATTACTGTTGTGCGGAGTGAGACCGGTCTGGGTGGGGTAACACCCAGTGTAATGAAGTTGATCCTCTCTGCTTTAACGCCTTTAAATCTAGGGAATTCTCACAACGCTTACTGAATTTGAAAAATTTGTGAAAGTCCAAATTAAGATACGGTGTTTATTGGATTCATCTCTAAAATGGATGCGCTTACACCGTGTGTAGATGTCGTGCTGGCATAGTACTTAGTGAGCTTGCCTGCCATGACTGTGGTCCGGCTTTAATCCGCAGCAAAACTAGGATTACTTTTTCCACCCAGTCCAGTTCTGGGGTCTATCCAGCCTCAAGATGATGGGTACTAGATACATTTGGGAATTTTCTGGGGGTTGTTCGGGAAGTAAAGACGACGAGGGCGGGAACTGGCAACATCACGTCAAATTATCCTGGCCTAGAATATGTGAAGTGGTCGACTTCAGTACTTGCTATAGGATTACCTGCGTATTAAAATTAAGGTTAATACCCAGTATGAGTTACTGTATATACCAGCATCATCAAGGTCAGTATCATCAAATCATCATCATCATCAAGTCAGGTCTTAGATATGACTGAGCTACCGTAATGACAGTAGACTTTACTACCTGATTTCTGATAGCGCCGAATGTTGGGCGGCGCTCACCAAACACAACACCCCACATTGTGCCAACGGCTTCTGTCGGAGGAACGCACTTTGGAAGGTACAAGCCTTGCACTAGTGTGAAGAAATGCAACCTAAAGACTAATGTCAAGACAGGGAAGACCAGGTACTTAGCCTTAGTCGGCAAGAGGTCTAGGATGAAACCTCCGACAGCAAGACAGTTAGAGCATTGCTTTGTTGATCCGGCAGCTTCTGCAGCTTGTCTTGATCCAGACATATTGGTGTTACAGGCAGGCCGACGGAGGGATCATGCTGCCAGAGCAACATGTGATCTCTAGATTCAGCCCAGGCTTTGTGATTTGGAGAGGTATAACTTCATTTTACAAAAGATTATCTTTGAAGACTGCAAGGTGCCAGTCAGATACCGTGATCCAACTGGACTGTATTGTGCAAAACTTCACCCCCAAAACATTCTTTCCAAATGTCTCTATTTCATAAGCCATATGATCTACCTTATGTTGTCGTAATCTCTAATTATATATCACATTTAAGTTGCGGTTTACCTCTTCTCGTCCTCCCCTAATACTTTTCTCTATAATAATATTTCTAGACTTTCGCGACTCTCTCTCTCTCTCTCTCTCTCTCTCTCTCTCTCTCTCTCTCTCTCTCTCTCTCTCTCTCTCTCTCTCTCTCTCTCTCTCTCTCTCTCTCTCTATGTATATGTGTGTGTGTGTGTGTGTGTGATTGTGTGTGTGTGTCCTGTTGTTCTAAATGAACCTTCTCCATACCTTAAGGTATATTGGGTATATGATGCTAGACCCATAATTGTATAGACCACCCGACATTCAGTGACTAATATGTTCAGTATCACACCCACTACCTTTACTCCAGAAGTCGTTTCCTGATACCTATTTAAGGCTGGGTCCACGTGCAATCTCTTTTTTATTCGGATCCTCCCCGATGCTAATTGAACCCATTACTACCTACGTCTTTTTACATATCCAAAATATTTAATGCTGCTCATTTTTCCATCATTGTCCTAACAACTAATCTTCTTAATTACTGAGTGTATATGTGGGTGTGGGATACCCTGGTTAGCCATATGGTATTCACATGTCCATGACACATTGCTTTCGACGTGTAATGTCATTCGAATTTCACAACAACAACAAAAAACAGTACGAAGATCTGTCCGTGAAATAATGCGAAGTTTGCATATCGCAGCATACACAGTAGAATACCTGAAGATAGTATAATTAAAATGGTCTCTGTCTGAAATCCAAAAGGCAAAATAAGTAGAGGAAAGACATGGAAAAGAGAAGTAAAGACAGCAATGAATTATATAGGCAGGTCATGGGCGGAGCTGCATGGGGTAGCTAAGCATAGGAGGGCTTGGGGGTAGTTCACCGAGGGCCTAGTTTTGTCTATCTTCATATTTTACATTTTCTAAATTACTAAACAGAAACACCCACCAGGTGATTTTATTCCTCATGTATTTATTTATTTATTTATTTATTTTTTATATTTGCGTTCGCTCGCTTTCTCGCTTTGAACTCAAGCGTAGTCCATACACGTGCTACTAATTCGGCACTCTACGGGCGATGCAGTCAATACCGCGCCGGGCAGCTTTACTTCCCAGGAAATGTCTTGATATCCACTTTACTAAGATCCGTGGCGAGGTGATCATGTCGCCTATCTCACGCTGTGGTGGTCATGGGTTGGTTTTCAGACTGCGTTTTTCGGAGACCCCTGGAGGCCATTGCTGAAGACACGAAGTTCGTGCTTTGCGTGATGCTCCGGGCAGGCGGCTTCCCGTTCTGTAGGAGAGACCAAGACATTTAGGATAAAACCCAGGGCATTGAAGTCAACCCTCGCACCTTTCGACCCAAGGGATTTGAACGCATGATCTCCAGGCCGGCATGCCAGGAGATGACATCTGGGTCCACAAAAAAGGTCCTCTAAAAGTACTGGAGAGTTTTGGCCATCATTTACCATAACTTTAGGAAGGGAAAATACCAACTGCACCTCCCAGTGGTAGAGGATGGGAAACATATCACGGCGTGGCAAACGCAACCCAGGGGACCGAGTATCCACCGCGATAAGTGGATAACTATGCAGCTAGGCAGAGCAGGGCACTCACTTGTCCTGATAGCCGGAAATGGCTGTTAAAGGAAAGATCTTCATGTGGGTGTGGAAGGCAAGGGGAAATCACCACATTATCTTCCCAAGATTTCATGAATAGTCACCTATCAGAGGATAGGACATAGACTACACCATATTACAGATCTATTGTGTAACATACAGGTGATATCTAGGTCTGTAAAATTGTTGGGTGGTGGCGTGACGCTCACCTGCCAGCACTGTAGGTCTTTGTTCGAATCCCCACTGGGACGGATTGTTCACATTAACCTGGACTCCCAAGGCAACCAAGCCTAATATGGGTGCTAGGAAATGTCTTGGCAAGTAAAGGGTAACAGGTTGTATTTATCCTGCTCCGATGACCCCCCCCCCCTCTCTCTCTCCCTCACTCTCTCCCCCTCTTCCTCTCTCCCTACCTCTTCCTCTCTCTCTCCCTCTCTCCCTCCCCTCTCCCTCTCTCTGCCTGTTCCTCTCTCTCCCCCTCTCTTTCTCTCTCCCTCTCTTCCTCTCTCCCTCACTCTCCCTCTTCCTTTCCTCTCTCCCTCTTCCTCTCCCCCTCTCTCTCTACGTCTCGCCCCCCCCCCTCTCTCTCTCTCTCTCTCTCTCTCTCTCTCTCTCTCTCTCGCTTTCTCTCTAATACCATTCATGCAAAAGATAACATTGAATGCCCGTGACACTTACACACAAACGTCCCATCCTTCACCGGTTTCCGACCATTGGTTTTGCACGAATAAAGTATCAGATTGATTGCCTTGGTCGACAGTTGTCTGGATACAAGGTCTCCTGGCCGGGCAGAATGTCTCGTCATGGGAGATTTCCTGTTGTTTCCGTCTCCTACACGTTCTGCTACTTCTAGTCAACTGAACTGATTTGTGCTTGTGGATTATTTTTCCCTATTGGCAATGTCCCTTGCCATCAGGTAAACCCATTCCGACTTCTGAGGTACTTGTAATTTACGTCCCCAAGTCAAGGACGAGCAGTCAACACTTTAGTTCAGCTGACCGGTGTAGGGGTTGAACCCGCTACCTCAGCATCAGCACACCGAATATTTAAGAGCAACGCTCATATCCATTCGGTCATGCTGGCCTCTATCGTTGGGGATTATGAGAACATTCCATGTCTGTGTTTCCTGTCACCTCCTTGACCTGCCTGGTGGGTAAAGTGGGTTTGGAGCAGCAAGAGTTTCTCCTTGTCTCGTCATGTTGGATTATACCAGCAGTCTGTCTGTCTGTCATTCTGTCTACCTGCCTGCCTGCCTGCCTGCCTGCCTGTCTGTCTGTCTGTCTGTCTGTCTGTCTGTCTGTCTGTCTGTTGAGATTTCATATATCATCATCATCATCATCATCATCATCATCATCATCATCATCACCATCATCATCATCATCATCATCATCGTCATTATCCTCATCAGGTGATGCCCTTTGCAGAACTTCTCCCTCGTAACAGTCCTTCGAAATCTCTCTCTACCAAAGCCATATGTCCTCCCTCTGTGTCATCTTGAATCCAGCTGAGTTGGAATTCTTCTCTTCTCCGCTTTTCCGGTAAACCTCCCTCCATAATTATAATTTATTGGCTTTCATGTCTTCTTTTATGTCAAAAATATATCGCTTTCATCACTTTTCCTTGCCTTATTCACCAATCTTCTACAGTATCGTTTTCTTGATTGATGCATCTGTTATTCTCCTTTCTGATTAATTACTTTTCAATACTCCTCTGCAACACTTATATTCTAGGGCGAGCATGTGTTAATCAGCTGATTTGCTAAGTCTGCAAGTTTTCCACCCATTTGTCACCATCATCATCAAGTGCCATGTCAGTCGGCGTATGCGTTCATAGCTCTCCACAGATCTCGGTCTTCGGTGTTCTGAATCAACTCTGCTGCTGATATTCCTCCACACCACCGTCTCAATCCATCCAGCATCACTTCTCTTGGTCTGCCTCTGCCCCTCTTCCCCTCGATCTTTCCAGTTGTCACGATATTCTCCAATGCCTCTCTTCTCACCATATGACTAAAGAAAGTGATTTGTCTTTTTCTTATTGTTGTATATAATATTCTAGTTTAATTAGCCTCTTTCAGACAATCGTTGTTAGTTACTCTGGCAGTCCAAGGAACTCGCAACATTCGTTTTAGGAATTACATCTCTGTTGCTTCCAAGTTCATCCTAATTTGTTCACTTATATTCCAAGATTCACTGCCACACAGCAACAAGGGTTCTATATAGCACTTCAGCACTCTCTTTCTTGCATTCAATGATAGTGAATTATTGCATATTGCATACTTATAGTGCACAGGAGTGAGTTTTGCCTGAGGATTAGCTTTCCCTGTTACCAGTGTCACTCACCATAAGGCGAACCCACTCAGTTTTCAGAGGTACTTGTAATTTACCTCCCTAACTCAAGAACGAGAAGTTAACATTTTAGTCCAACTGACATGTGTAGGAGTTGAACCCCCTACCTCGGCATCAGCACACCGGATGTTAAAGAAAGAGCTCTCTTATCCATTCGGCCATGCTGACCTCCGGATAGCCACATGAAAACTATCATTACTGATGCCAGTCGGAACATTTTGTGAGCGGAGGATTACAATTCGCTGATGCACAGCATGTTCCCCGCGGTATAGTATATGTTTCTCCGCAAATAGATAACAGATGTTGCCTTACAGGATTTCATACACGCATGTATGCAAACTGTTACGAGAATTTGATACTATTTAATCATATAGCATCTATATTTTCTCTTTATGCTTTCTCTCTCTCTCTCTCTCTCTCTCTCTCTCTCTCTCTCTCTCTCTCTCTCTCTCTCTCTCTCTCTCTCTCTCTCTCTCTCTCTCTCTCTCTCTCTCTCTCTCTCTCTCTCTCTCCATATATGACTGAGCTACAGATTGACAGTAGACGCCACTACCTGCTTTCTGTTAGCACTGAATGTTGGACGGCACTCACCAAACCAGACAACCCCATTGTGCCAACGGCTTGGGACGGAAAAGAGCACAGTTGAGAGGGGGCTGCGTGGTCTCGAGGTATGGTGTCCGCCTCGAGTGCTGGAGGTCCCGGGTTCAAGCCCCGGTAAGGACCAGGATTTTTTCACGTGGACTTCTAGTAATAATATTTCCTCTGGTCTCTGGGTAGTGAGCTCGGACACCCGTGTGTATTATTGCGCACGTAAAAAATCCCTTGGCAGTTGGAAATCGAAAAAGAGTAGCCTAACGGCGCTGCCCGGGCAAAATTTCGAGTTAAAAATCTATCCAAAGTATTTCACGATCCTCGCCTATGCTACGGAGTTCGTGCACTGAGCTGAGTTTCTCCAGACTCAGGTTTGAGTTAGGAGGAGAACGGAGCACTTATGGGTTACACCCGCCTGCCATGTGTTGATCCATCGACTAAACTAAACTAAACTATGAGCACAGTTGGGAGGGTACAAGCCTTATCCTGTGCGAGGAAATGCAGCCTAAGGAAAGATAACGGCAACTGGTCTATGATGGAAGCTCCGACAGGCGGGCACTTAGATAATTGCTTTGTTCATCCGGCAGCTTCTGCAGCTCGTCTAGTTCCAGGTGTATTGGTGTTACCTTTCCTCGGGAGTAAACTAGGCAGGCCGAGAGAGGGATCATTCTGCATGGACAACACACGATCTCTACAAATTCAGTCCAGGCTTTGTGTTATGGGAAGTTATTATGTCTGTTTGAAATATTTATAGCATGTGTGTCTTAAATCACGGTCTTGGTTTTCCTAGATCAATTCTACTGAAGATATAGCTTCAGATACTCCCCCATACCATCCTCTAAGACAACCCAGCATCATGACACACGGTCAGCCTATCCTTCTTCTACTGCTGGTCTTTGCACTAGCCACGATGTTCCCCAAGCCTCTTGTCTCATTCTCTGAAGCAAAGAACACTGTCTCATTCTATGAACCAAAGGACACTGTCTCATTCTATGAAACAAAGAACACTGCCTCGTTCCATGAAACAAAGGACACACTGTATCGTTCTATGAAAGAAAGTACACTGCCTCGTTCTATGAAATAAAGGACACTGTCTCGTTCTATGAAACAAAGAACACTGCCTCGTTCTATGAAACAAAGAACACTGCCTTGTTCTATGAAACAAAGAACAATGCCTCGTTCTATGAATGAAAGAACACTGTCTCGTTCTATGAAACAAAGGACACTGTCTCGTTCTATGAAACAAAGGACACTGCCTCGTTCTATGAAACAAAGAACACCGCCTCGTTCTATGAAATAAAGGACACTGTCTCGTTCTATGAAACAAAGAACACTGCCTCGTTCTATGAAACGAAGAACACTGCCTCGTTCTATGAAACAAAGAACACTGCCTCGTTCTATGAAACAAAGGACACTGCCTCGTTCTATGAACAAAGAACACCGCCTCGTTCTATGAAATAAAGGACACTGTCTCGTTCTATGAAACAAGAAACACTGCCTCGTTCTATGAAGACGAAGAACACTGCCTCGTTCTATGAAACAAAGAACACTGCCTCGTTCTATGAAACAAAGGACACTGCCTCGTTCTATGAAACAAAGGACACACTGTATCGTTCTATGAAACAAAGGACACTGTCTCGTTCTGTGAAACAAAGAACACTTGTCTCATTCTATGAAACAAGGAACACTGTCTCGTTCTATGAAACAAAGAGCACTGTCTCGTTCTATGAAAGAAAGAACACTGTCTCTTCTATGAAACAAAGAACACTGTCTAGTTCTATGAAAGAAAGAACACTGTCTAGTTCTATGAAACAAAGAGCATTGTTTCGTTCTATAAAAGAAAGAGCATTGCCTCGTTCTATTAAATAAAGGGCACTGTCTCGTTCTATGAAATAAAGGACACTGTCTCGTTCTATGAAACAAAGGACACTGTCTCGTTCTATGAAACAAAGAACACTGCCTCGTTCTATGAAACAAAGAACACTGCCTCGTTCTATGAAATAAAGGACACTGTCTCGTTCTATGAAACAAAGAACACTGCCTCGTTCTATGAAACAAAGGACACTGTCTCGTTCTATGAAACAAAGAACACTGTCTCGTTCTATGAAACAAAGGACACACTGTATCGTTCTATGAAACAAAGGACACTGTCTCGTTCTATGAAACAGAGAACACTTGTCTCATTCTATGAAACAAGGAACACTGTCTCGTTCTATGAAACAAAGAGCACTGTCTCGTTCTATGAAACAAAGAACACTGTCTCTTCTATGAAACAAAGAACACTGTCTAGTTCTATGAAAGAAAGAACACTGTCTCGTTCTATGAAACAAAGAACACTTGTCTCATTCTAAGAAAGAAAGGACACTGTCTCGTTCTATGAAACAGAGGACACTGTCTCGCTCTATGAAACAAAGAACACTTGTCTCATTCTATGAAAGAAAGGACACTCTCTCGTTCTCACAAATATGTATACTGGTCCACTTTCATGAGTCCTATTCAGGCAATCGTTGTTGGCTGCTCTGGAACGTCCAAGGTATCGGGGACATATGTCTCAGGGACCAGATGTCGCTGTCTCCAAGCTGTTCCTCCTTGTTCGTTCACTTTTCTAGAGTACCTTCCATACAGCAGAACACGTCTGATATAACATTTCAGTTCTCTCTTTCTGACATTATCCCTCCCCCCTCCGCTCTCCCCTCTCTCTCACTCTTGCTCCCCCTCTCTTTCTCTCCCTCCTTCCTTCCCGTTCTCTCCCTCCCTCCTTTCCTCTCTCTGCCTCTCTCCCTCTTTCTCTCTCTTTTTCTCTCCATCTCTGCCTTCCTCTCCCCCTATCCCCTACCCCCCTCTATCTCCCTCTCTCTTCCCTCTCCCTGTCCCTCCCCTCTCCATCCCTCTCTTTATCTCTCCATATTTCTTTTCTTCTCTTCCCTATCTCCATCACCCCTTCCTCTTCTCTCTCTCTCTCTCACAACACACACATGCGCGCGCGCATACACACACACAAATACACACACATACATATGTAAACCGTAAATTGTTTAGATAAACGCAGACAGGTCAAAGTTTTGGTCACATTATGAGGAGACATAAACTTGGAACCTTAGTGAAAACTAGCAAAACTGGAAGTCGACATGTCCGAAACGATAAGAGTGTATGATCTTACACTTCCGTTGCTTTAATGTCGGGGTAGCGAGTTCAACCCTTACACCGTTCAGTTGGACTATATTGTTGACGTCTCGTTCTTGACTTGGATATGTATATTACAAGTACCTCAGAAGTCGGTGTGGGTTCGTCTGATGGTATTAATCCACAAGCAACCATCGGTCCAATGCACTCTCTGGCAATAGCAATACTACAAGTAGCAGTTGCATGCGTTGAACGTGAGAGAACTATTTTAAAAATAAAATGTACGGGACAAAAGCAAGAGGAAGACAGAGATATAAATACCTTTATGGTATCGCCACATGGCGTAATCAGGACAACACAGATCTGATCCAAAACAGGTGATCGTGCGGGGTGGCGAGCCATGGACCGACCGTGCTTATAGGCATGGCAAATGATGAAGATGATGAATATTGATGAGTCTCAACAACTGCAACCAATGAAAGTCGAGTTTCGTGAATTGTAAGTGATTGTAAGCCACTCTAAGCAGCGTAAGGGAAACTAAGAGTTAATCATTTCGTTAGGTACCACCGTTAATCTACTTGCATATTGAATAACCCCTCTTAAAATATAGCATGTGTACATGTGAATCATCTTAACCTATACATGTATACATCTGAACCCTCTGAACCTATAGATGTGTACATTGCCTCTGAAGAGATACGTGTGTACACTTCTATTACATATTCGCCACGCCATGGTAATTTGTAGGCCTTCAGGAATCAGGACATTCCCGCAGCAGACGTTGCAGACCAAATTAGCATTAGTTGTTGCCAAATATTGCTTTGGCATTAGACTCTGTTCATTTGCCAGCAAATAAATAATCCATTCTGGCAAATAAAAAACATAATAACACAATGTTAGCGTCGAAATAATTGTTGTTAATGTTTTTACTGAAGCTAAAATGTGTTTCCATGTTTTTTTTTTCCACTCTGTATAACTCTCTCTCTCTCTCTCTCTCTCTCTCTCTCTCTCTCTCTCTCTCTCTCTCTCTCTCTCTCTCTCTCTCTCTCTCTCTTTCTCTCTCTTTCTCTCTCTCTCTCCCCCTATCTCTCTCTCTCTCTTTCTCCCCTATCTCTCTCTTTCTCCCCTATCTCTCTCTTTCTCATTCTCTCTTTCTTCTTTCTCTCTCTCTCTCTCTCTCTCTCTCTCTCTCTCTCTCTCTCTCTCTCTCTCTATCTCTCTCTCCCGAATCACAATATTACAAATCATTGAATACTTTATATGTAATTAGTTTAGTCGACGGATCAACATCATGGTACACGGGTGTAACCTATAAGTGCACCGTTCTACTCCTAACTCAAGCCTGAGTCCGGAGATTCTCAGATCAGTGCACGAACTCCGTAGCACCGGCGATGTTCCTGAAAATACTTTGGGTACATTTTTTACTCAAAATTTTGCCTGGGCACCGCCGTTTTCACTAAGGTTCCAAGTTTATGTCTCCTCATAATGTGTCCAAAACTCTGACCTGTCTGCGTTTAATTTATCTAAACAATTTACGGTTTACATATGTATGTGTGTGTATTTGTGTGTGTGTGTGTGTGTGTGTGTGTGTGTGTGTGTGTGTGTGTGTGTGTGTGTGTGTGTGTGTTTTCGATTTCCAACTGCCAAGCGATTTTTTTTACGTGCGCAACAATACACACGGGCGTCCGATCTCACTACCCAGAGTCCAGGGGAAAGCTTTTTACTAGAAGTCCGCGTGAAAAAATCCCGCCTCTCACCGCGGCTTGACCCGGGACCTCCAGCACTCGAGGCGGATACCATACCTCGAGACTACTCAGCCCCCTTAATTTAACTATTGTATATCTGTGAACATTTCGTCCTCATCTTTCAACCTTTACCATTGGGATATAGGCCCTCAACCAACCTATATGATTATGCGATGTGATAGCACCATCACATGTTGTAGGCCTGAGATCAAGGAGGAATAGGTGGCCAGTCTTTCCCTCACCGTGGCAAGCGACGAGCCCAGGTGTCGAAACCGCGTCCCCGGGAAGGTTAACCCGGTCAACAAATGCCCGCAGAAGTAGGATGTGTCGGCCTAACGGCGCAAGAGCGCAGCTCTGCTGTAAACAGGCACAACGCGGTCACATCCGGGGAAAAAATCCGGATGAACGCAGAAGAAGAAGAAGAACCCGCGTCCGACTGTTATCATGACCAGCGGAGTGCACTATCAACTTCGCTAGTGCGTCCATTAACCTATTCATTAATTCATTAACCTATACTTGACCTTTAATTAACCTATACTTAACCTATAATTAACCTATATTGCAGAGTTTGTAAATAAGGGTGGAAAGCAATCTTTTGAGCCTCAGAGATGTAGTTTTACAGAAGAATTCTGAACATGACTTCGACAGCCAAAATGAGTAATCGAAATGTTTTGAAAAATGCTACGACACGAAGACGAGTTACAGATAAATATTAAACACAGGCAATCATCATTTGTCCGCCACATTATGAGAAGACAAAAAGGTGGAGCATGTGACAGCTGGAAAAATAAAATGTGTGGTAAGAGAGATAGAGGGCGACAGCGAGAGACGATATTTGACAGATTTTTGTCATGGCACGAAAAGATGTCAGCACGAATTGATTCATGCTTTTGGAAATCGCGGGATGTGGAGAAGCATCATCACCCACGCCAGTCGGCAGTGCACTTGATGTTGACGATGATGATGAACTATAGATCTTAAAACAGATTTTAGGAATACACAATTCAATACAATTGGAAAAAGAGAAGGGGACTCCTGTGCTTTAATGTAACGATATGTTGCCTAACATAGCTGTAAAAAATCTACATTGCAATAGTAACTATCTATTCCCGAAAAGTGCTTAAAATAGCTGCACTTGCGTGGGCTGTTTGGGCAACGTAGACAAAGACAGAAGAAGAAGATAATAAAGAATGCGGATATTGTTCCGCGTGTTGGGAGGGTCATATTGCTGCCAAATCGTTTAAAAGAAGTGAGTGGATGTGATGATAGCAGTGAAAGTTAGCAGCTACTCTTGTTCTTTCGGCATGTACAAACGTTGTACATTTTGGCTGGGGTTATGCAACAACTCTGCATTGTACCCTGGAGAGGGGTGTGTAAGTGTGCCTCGCGCTTACCCTTATTATATTTCCAGAGAACCGACATCAACAAATACACCTGATTTCTTTAGCTCGTTCTGTAACAAGCAATGAACTATATTAGATGGTCGTGTATCAAGTAGTTGTTCCTATAGCGAGGCGCTCTCGCTACATTCTAATACCATTGTGGGTGGTGCGTTTAATTTTAATTTAGTTACGTGTCTTCTAAATTATGCATGTTTATTACGTCTTCTAAGGTTCCGATCAATACCTTCTGAATTTGTTGGTTATCTCATATTCTTGCTTCTTCTTCTTCTTCTTCTTCTTCTTCTTCTTCTTCTTCTTCTTCTTCTTCTTCTTCTTCTTCTTCTTCTTCTTCTTCTTCTTCTTCTTCTTCTTCTGCTGCTGCTTCTGCTTCTTCTTATTCTTCTTCCCCCTCCTCCTCCTCCCCCTCCTCCTCCTCCTCCTATATTTAATAACTGTGTGTTTATTTTTTAAATACTGCTATTCCACGTTTTGTTATTTACCGTTTATGTTGCATGAACTCCGCAGATGGTAAATACAAAACTTGGAACGGCAATATTTTCAAAAACCCCACAGTGATTAAAAAATACACCCTGTACAACACAATTATACAGTAAAAAGTAAAGGACCCTTTTACACACATGAAAGCGCACTTGGTATCTGGTGCTAGAATCATGTTTTATAGACCAACTGGCGCGCGGTGATTGATGTGGTATGTATAAAGCCCACCGCTTATACTCACAGGGACATTGTCTGGTGTCCATTTTGAGCTGGACATGTGTGTGTGTGCGCGCGCACGTGCTCTCGCGCGGGTGTGTGTGTATGTGTGCGTGCGCGAGTGTGTGTGTGTGGGTGAGTGCGTGTCTATGTGGGGAGAATGGCACACACAACATAAACACATTTCCAGGGCCTCCCTCAGTTTGTTGTTCTAATTGTTTGTCGAGTCCATACATTTTGCTGTCTACAAAATACTGCGCACCGTAAATAACGTACACATCTACCTTGCATTAGTCATAATTGGCTCTATCTAACTTAACTCCCTGCCATTATCCATACTTGTTTATCCCATGTCAGCAGCTGCGGTTATCGCATTTTCCCAGCCTATTGTTATGCTACCGTCAAACATCAAAGCTCAGGAACTCAGGAAATGCTACATCAAATAGCATCCAGGTGACCCAGGGATCGCAGGGATGTAATGTATGTACCTCCATTGACACCAGGCACTTGAACGCCTGCCAGATCATTTACTTCCCGTTGTGACCATTTACAGCTGGAAGTCTTTAGAGCACCATCTGTGACAAGTTTGGGGGTTTTTGATGCAAACTTGATACCCTGTGTAAATATGTCAGGTAGAATAGTGTGGGTAAACAATGCATGTCTCTAGCTATTTATGTACTCCGTGAATCATAGTAAAAGCCGCACCTATGTCTGTTTTTCGTAAATCGTCATTTGGGGATCTTTGGTGTAATGGTTAGGACGTTATGCTAACAATTGCAGGAGAGCAATTTTGCTAGGGTTTGATCTTGTCTTTCTCTACGAGAGGGAGAGACTGGCCATCCATTACTCTGTGCTCCCTGGCCTACAATATGCGATGGTCAGTATGTCTTCAGATTACTGGTGTATTTCTCCTGTTTTGATACTGCAGTAATTAGTACAAAAATAAGAGAAACAAATACACAGGTATTAATCGGTACACGTAAAAGTAAATTAAGGGAGTAGTGATTAGAAGCTTGAATCCCAGAGTGGCCACTGTATAGTATGTCCACATTTGTTTGCCTTCATTCACGATCAATTATTTTGAAAATTGTCTGTTGCATCGTTATGAAATTTTTCCAGCCGTCTTATATTTACCCCCACCCAAGGAATATGTCTTTGATAGGTCCAAAAACAACTTAAATCATTGAAAACGGCGACATTCCTTTGATGTTTTGCTTAACAACTAATGATTTCTCGCTAAAAAAAGTTATCTTTACGGTAATGGGGACCTGCAAATTCAGATGACAAACAAAGGCGCATCCGGATTCGTATGGGAGTGGGTGCAATGAAAGAAGTAGCTTACAATCGACAGGGTCGGCTGCATTGCACCGGGTTTTTATCCCATATGGCTCAGTTTCTTTCCGCAGCGCGGAAAGCGTCGCACAAAGCACGAACTCCGTAGCTCCAGCGACTACCCTCGGGAGTGTCTGAAAAAAATGCACTCTTGAAATGATGGACGCGGCCCGGAATCGAACATACAACCTTCAATCCATCCTTTCTCCAATAGTCCTCTTCCTCTTTCAACACATGGTCCTGACGTTTTTTCCAGTAACTTTTATCAATATTTAATAGGGCGGACAGACAGACAGACAGACAGACAGACAGACAGACAGACAGACAGACAGACAGACAGACAGACAGACAGACAGACAGACAGACAGACAGACAGACAGACAGGTAGGTAGGTAGGTAGGTAGGTAGGGACGTAGGTAGGTAGGCAGAAAGGTAGGTGGGTGGGTGGATGGCTGGCTGGCTGGCTGGCTGGGTGGGTGGGTCGGTCGGTCGGTCGGCCGGCAGATAGATAGATAGATAGATAGATAGATAGATACATAGATAGATAGATAGATAGATAGATAGATAGATAGATAGATAGATAGATAGATAGATAGATAGATAGATAGATAGATAAATAGATATCGGTCGGTCGGTCGGTCGGCCGGCCGGCCGGCCGGCCAGCAGGCAGGCAGATAGATAGATAGATAGATAGATAGATAGATAGATAGATAGATAGATAGATAGATAGATAGATAGATAGGTAGGTAGATAGATAGATAGATAGATAGATAGATAGATAGATAGATAGATAGATAGATAGATAGATAGATAGATAGATAGATAGATATCGGTCGGTCGGTCGGTCGGCAGGCCGGCCGGCCAGCAGGCAGGCAGGCAGGCAGATAGATAGATAGATAGATAGATAGATAGATAGGTAGGTAGGTAGGTAGGTAGGTAGGTAGGTAGGTAGGTAGGTAGGTAGGTAGGTAGGTAGGTAGGTAGGTAGGTAGGTAGGTAGGTAGGTAGGTAGGTAGGTAGGTAGGTAGATAGATAGATAGATAGATAGATAGATAGATAGATAGATAGATAGATAGATAGATAGATAGATAGATAGATAGATAGATAGATAGATAGATAGATAGATAGATAGATAGATAGATAGATAGATAGATAGATAGATAGATAGATAGATAGATAGATAGATAGATAGATAGATAGATAGATAGATAGATAGATAGATAGATAGATAGATAGATAGATCGATAGATAGATAGATAGATAGATAGATAGATAGATAGATTAGATAGATAGATAGATAGATAGATTAGATAGATAGATAGATAGATAGATAGATAGATAGATAGATAGATAGATAGATAGATAGATAGATAGATAGATAGCTAGATAGATAGATGATAGATAGGATAGATAGATAGATAGATAGATGATAGATAGATAGATAGATAGATAGATAGATAGATAGATAGATAGATAGATAGATAGATAGATAGATAGATAGATAGATAGATAGATAGATAGATAGATAGTAGATAGATAGATAGATAGATAGATAGATAGATAGATAGATAGATAGATAGATAGATAGATAGATAGATAGATAGATAGATAGATAGATAGATAGATAGATAGATAGATAGATAGATAGATAGATAGATAGATAGATAGATAGATAGATAGATAGATAGATAGATAGATAGATAGATAGATAGATAGATAGATAGATAGATAGATAGATAGATAGATAGATAGATAGATAGATAGATAGAATAGATAGATAGATAGATAGATAGATAGATAGATAGATAGATAGATAGATAGATAGATAGATAGATAGATAGATAGATAGATAGATAGATAGATAGATAGATAGATAGATAGATAGATAGATAGATAGATAGATAGATAGATAGATAGATAGATAGATAGATAGATAGATAGATAGATAGATAGATAGATAGATAGATAGATAGATAGATAGATAGATAGATAGATAGATAGATAGATAGATAGATAGATAGATAGATAGATAGATAGATAGATAGATAGATAGATAGATAGATAGATAGATAGATAGATAGATAGATAGAAGATAGATAGATAGATAGATAGATAGATAGATAGATAGATAGATAGCGGCAGTCACTAGAAAGCCAGTAGCCACACATTACTGTATTAAAAGTCGAGAGGATCGACTTCATTGCCCCAGGATTTATCCCATATGGCTCGGTCCCTTTCGGCAGGGCGGCCCGCTGAAAGCATTGCACAAAGCACGAACACCGTAGCTCCAGCGACGACCTCCAGGAGTCTCCGATAAAAATGTACTCGTGAACGTAAAAGGCAATCCAGTCATTTCCAAGCGACATGCCGACGGCCATCGTTGCTAACATGCAGTTCGCGCTACAACAACCGTGGACAAATGTAAAAACATTCCAAACGAAATTCACAGCTCACAGTGTCGCGCCACGCACTCAACCCAGTAGGAGGGCGACGGAACCATGCACTACCTGTCCAACATGAGGAAAATACGACTGCAAACCGTAGCCAGAAGCATAAACAAACCAGAGGCTTAACGGTTCAAATGTCTATCCGCTATATTGAGAAACGGAAGTCCGGTGCTCACTTATCATGGCGTAGTGGTTCGGACGTGTAACCATATTGAACAAGGACACATAACTCGTAGAATCAGAACATAGACTGACCCAAATCTGCTTATTGTGTGATATAGCCAACGATGATCCCCAAAGCTCATCGACATGACACATGATGATGATGATGATGATGATGATGATGATGATGATGATGATGATGATGATGATGATGATGATGATGATAGAACCAGACTGTAGAATTTATCCCCAGGAAGGTTAACCCGGTCAACAAATGCCCGCAGAAGTCGGATGTGTCGGCCTAACGGCGCAAGAACGCAGCTCTGCTGTAAACAGGCACAACGCAATCACGTCCGAAAAAAAACTCCGGATGAACGAAGAAGAAGAAGAATTTATCCGAAAATGGGTTTTCACTGCAATCCCGATGTTATCAGACATTCCATAAAGTGTTTTCCCTCCCTACAATTGCCAATGTAACCTCACCCAGCTACCTCACGGAGTTCTCCTCTGTATCTACCATCTTCCCTGGAGTGTCAACAAGCCAGCCTAAATGTGAGGTTTTATCTTCTGTTGCCTTTCAGGATTTCGCAAACAGAACAACGATCCAGAGAATAGACCCAGTGTTATCACCTAGCGCAAATGGAAACAATCTCCAGGCGCCCTTGGCTTGCGCCACTAAATGTATTTTCCACAAATAAATATATAAATAAGTTGGCTACAGAATCCATCTTCTTATACGGTAAACCGTTTTAACTGATTCAACACGTAATATCTTTTAAAAGACGCCTCATGCAGCTTGTCTGTGAGTAGGGGCTATTAAAAGATGCACTAATTTGTAGGTCTCAAGCTTTCTGTAAGTCTAAAATAGTGTTTAAAAGCCTTTCATGGACTAGCGAATTCTGTTTTAATAACGAGACAACCAGCGACCCCTGTCGTAATAGATAATTAATCCGCCATCCACTTTTATGAAACTGACGTTTGTCGTTTAGGGGTCGTGAACGCATTGCATAATTTTCCCGACATACCAATTCGAGGATTTGAAATCACCTGCAGACAATTTGGAAGGAGACCGCTTTGCGTTGATTTAGATGGTATGCGCGTCGGTTGTTCAGAAAGCAATGGCAAGCTAGTGAAAAATGTTTAAAATTCTGGAGTTGGGTGCAGCTTCCTGTAAAGGATACTCAACTTTTTTTTTTTTACTTTCATAAAAGTGTAATAATTAGCGACACCCCCCTCCCCTCTTTTTTTTTTTGGTAACAGCCATGTAACCCATGATACCTGTTTATTATAGCCAACTAATTATCGACTCCGTTTTTGTAGCTGTCAGTTAAGTAGCGATCTGTTACAATAGACAAGTAACCCATGATCCCCTGTTACAATAGACAAGTGAACCATGATCTCCTGTTACAATAGACAAGTGACCCATGATCTCCTGTTACAATAGCTATGTAACCCGCGACCCTTTTTATAGCATCCAGATCTGTCCCGCCATATTTGCATAAACACGTCATGTAACGGTCTCACAGAGCATGCTGGGCAGGATGAAGAGAGGTGTGCTTCCTGGAGAGTGGCATGCTTCAATTTACAAATGTAAGATGCTTGCTTGCTTGTGTTCGTTGGCTTGAGCTCCAACGTGAAGTCCTGTATGTCGGATGAAGGCATCCTGTTGTCCAACATCAATGTGATGTTATACAGGACCTGAGGTTTGCGTGAGTATCCGTTGTCCCATGTCTGGCTTATTGGTGTGCAGACTGGTGGTTCCTCGCCGTACAGGCAGACACTCCGACTTCGGAGGAATCGGCGATCCTACTGACTTTAGCCAGGACCGCGAAGGGACCTGTTGCCCAGGACGCTCGACCAGGACGCGTCAATAGGTCTTGGCCAGTATATAACCCGGCCCTGGTGCCTTGGAAACACCTCTGCGTCCCAAATGTAAGATAAGGTGTAATTGTTGGATCTTTTCCCCAGCATATGCTGATGTGTTGGAAAATGAGCAGGCAGACAAGTTGGCTGAATCTACACTGCTGGGTGGGATATTGGTTTGGGATAAGACAGATGTAGTCAGGGCCGTTTAGGATCACGTGTATATTGTGGAAGAACAGATGCAGCATTATTGCCTGGAGAGAGAATACTGCGGCAAGGAGTGTCCAGAGGATCTGACCGACACTCAGTTCTCCAAGGAAAGGTCAGGCGGACACAATCAGATTGCACCTAGCACCACTGGTATTATGACTCTTCTCTTGTTGTTGAAGATGACGAAGGAAGACCTATCCTGAGTGCTGTGATGTCGGGTCTTGACTCAGTTAAATTCAGCTCTCCTAATATTATCGTCACGTTGGGTTTTTATATCGGAGCAAACTTAAGTCCAACTATCAGAACGCCAAAAGACCTTTCTTCAAGAGCAAATAAAATGTTCAACTTAGTTTGTAGAAGCTGTTCCGCATTCTGGTTTTCAACTCACTGGCTAGGCCACATACTGACGATAGTCAAACTCTCTAGTCTGGAGAATTTAAACAAAAAGTATATTTCCTTGTAAGCTGTTGGTATAAACCAATTTATATAATACATTTCCAATCTGTACTTTTAATCCATGTTCAGTAATACGTTGCCTGGTGATTGTTATTGTCTTCTCGTTAGAATGATTCCATATATCTGATTTGTAGTCCCCACTGCCTATAGGCGGAATAATGAGCTGGAGAATTAGTACCAATAGTACTGGGACTCTTCGCTGGTTGTTGAATAAGAGGACGGAGCGCATATGAGTATGTGCCGAATGTTGTGATGTCGGTTCTTTCCTCATCTAATCCCAACTCATCTCAACTAAGGCGGAGCAACCAGCCAAGCACACGTGTAAACATACCATCTCAAGTATGATTTGTTTGATCAAGAGGACTGATCGCGATGGTTCTTGGTCTGTCTTCGATTCAGCAGTCCATTAGACCTTGAAACTTTTATCAGAGCCATTTAGTGTTTTAAGAAATCATAGTTCTCCTTGATCTAACGAATGGTGAGACCGGGTATCTGGTCTTCTGTGATAAAGCAATAAATACTAGATCTCCAGTGTTAACTGTTAAAAAAATGTAAAGATCCCTTCAACACACCTTAAGGCACATTAGCCATATGTTGCTAGACACATACACGTCTTTTAATGCATCAACTTTACAGAGGTTGAATACAAAACTTGGACCGGCAATATTTTCAAACACTGCACAGTCATTAAAAATACACCATATATCACGCCGACCACCTTTACTTCCCCAAAAAATCTCTGGTACCGATTTCAGGCTGGGTCGACCTGGGAGCCCAAATAAATTTTTACAATTCTAATCCACCTCAATGCGTGTCGAACCCCGGATCACCGAGACGGCAGGTGAGTGTCTAGCGACTACGATACCTCGGTAAACTGCACGTTAACAACTCCACGACAATAGGAAAAATCAAGTAATGGGCTGCAGAGAGGTTCTTTCTATCTGTCCCCAGGCAGTTTCCTACTGTGGGTCTGTGATGTGGTAGCGCCGTTACATTTTGTAGGCCTGAATGCCTGTCGCAGGCGATGAGCCCAGGCGCCCAATCCGCGTCTGACCGTGCGCATGACATTACCAGCGCAGTTCGCTGTCAGCTACGCTAGTGCGTCCGTTTGTAGAGGGATTCTGTTAGAATTCGTATGTGTAATAAACTTCCCAGGGACAGGTGGGTCCCCATGCTTTGGATCAAACTGCTAGGGGGAATCAATCTTTACGAGCAGGTGGGTGCCGATGCGTTGGGTCATATTGTTAGGTTGAAAACCTCCCTACGGTTAGATGGGTTCCAGTGCGTTGGATCAAATCGTTAGGTTGAAAAACTCCATACGGACAGGTTGGTCCCAGTGCGTTGGGTCAAATTGTCAGGTTGAAAAAACTATCTACGGACAGGTGGGTCCTGGTGCGTTAGGTCAAACTGTTCTGACAGGTTCAGGTGCGATGGGTGAAACTTGTCTAGAGTGAATAAACTCTTACATAAATGTATGCAGGTTGTGAAGACACTTACCTTAGAGTTAAAGAGTGGTTGACAAGCAAGTGTCACGAACACTTCTGAAAAGAAGAATTAAGGAAAAGAGTGTATATTATTTGACATTATAAGGTGAATTGCTTCGGACTGTGTCTTCAAGCCATTTGATTCAGTACATCAACTTTGACAAATATTTTTTCTGGTTTGCTTTCCTTAGCCTTTGACTGTCCCTAGTCTGCTGACTAGGCAGGGGGGTCGTCGTCTGGCTCTATCTATTGACTTGTCCGACATGAAAGACCCTGCCAGTAGCCATGCTACCATCAGCATGGCTCTCGGGGTCACTAGAACGCGTAAACCTCTCTACCACTGTAAGGAGGAGACACGACGGAGGGAGAATTGTATATTGTAGGTTCGCAGTCTTCAATGCTAGGTTACTGATGGTGAAGCTGATGCAATAGGCCAGGCATACGTAAAAATAGATCCCATCACGTAGAAAGCATTATCTGTTTGATCTGGAGGGACGAGACATGTCAAGACACGTGTAAACAAATACTGTTGGTGGTGCAGTTTAGTTGATCTCTTCTGCAAATTTACCAGTCTGCGTGCGCACACAAAAATGGCGGTGATGGTGGCTATTTCCGGTTTCCATGTAAGCATGTGATGTCGTGATATCGATTAATGTATGGGGGTTAAGTTCTGCTTCCTCTTCTTTTATTCGATGCCGTGGGGCGTTGGTGATCATGTTTGTCCGCAGCCTTCTGTCTCGTGTGCTACCTATCATTTCTTATACTGATGTTCCTCCATGCCAAGATGTCAGATTGTCCAGCATCTTCTTTCTTGATATCCCCCTGCTTCTCCTCCCGTCCAACTTTTCCGTTGTGGCGACATACTCCAGCCTTTCCGTTGTTGAGGCATACTCCAACTTTCCCGTTGTGGCGACATACTCCAACTTTCCCGTTGTGGCGACATACTCCAGATTTCTCCTTCTCATGACAATCCCAAAGAATGTGGACTATCTCCTTCTGACTCCAGTAACCAGTTTCTTTTTATGTGTTAATTGCTTTTAAGTTATCTTCATTGATCTTTCAT
The DNA here is from genome assembly GCA_014155875.1 of Cepaea nemoralis. Lineage (NCBI taxonomy): Eukaryota > Metazoa > Mollusca > Gastropoda > Stylommatophora > Helicidae > Cepaea > Cepaea nemoralis. The sequence goes on from JACEFZ010012705.1 coordinate 122,757, forward strand.
TCTGTCCACGGGGGGAGTTAAAGCTGGCATATTATGTATCAGGATGTGTCCTGTATGTCACAGCGGGTGTCATCTGACTGCGGGTTCTTCGGAACTCCATACACAGTTTCTGGGCAGTGGATAGGCGCTGGCCTGTCTGTCCGGTAGTCAGGGGTTCGGGTTTGTATCGAGGTGGACGTGTATAACCGATCTGGACATCCAACTGGACACGGTCTAGAATGGGTACCAGGAAACTTTCTGGGAAGTGAGGTGACAGGTGTAATACTGACAGCATCGCGGATTAATCTATAAAAATATAGGTCTTGTACCATATGCCCAATACACTAAAAGACGTTAAAACAGAATTGTTGACTTACTGCGCAAAGTTTCTGTCACCGTCCCAATGGTACAGATACCCGAGTTAAAACTCCATCTCGGTATAAGTGGACCCCAGATGTGTGATCAGAAAACGTGAAGTGGCGAATCATCGCTCGACTTCCACATCAACGGTAAATGACGATCATCCTATGAAATTATGAATCCTTCCTAATGCCCATGTACATTTGTAATATTAAATGCCGAATTACTGCATATGTCCATTGGAATACAATCCTACTAAATAACAAATCGTTGCTATAGTGGTAAATCTTTCTGCTCGCACAGACTTCTCAGAGAAGTTCCTGTTCTCAGTAATCTAACGTGTTCTTACAGTATAACTATCGTCCATTTTTTCTCTTCTTATCTTTTTCCATTGATCATACCAGTTGTTGCACCATGACTAAATTCCAGTGTATCCATTCTCATCTTTCCCCATTAATCAGACCAGTTGTTACACCATAACTATATTTCCTTGTATCCCTTCTCATCTTGACCCATTAATCATACTAATTGTTACACCATAACAATATTCCAGTTTCTCATTTGTCATGTTTCCCCATTAATCTTACTCTTCTTAAACTATAATAATTAGCTTCCATTCTTCCCCCTCCATATATTTTCTCAATAGTTTTACCCGCTGTTACGCTATAACTATCTATCTTCCAGTTTTTCTTTTCTCACAATGGAACATCTCGACGACCTCATATTGGTGCAGGTTATTGGTTATGTGTGTGTATGGTAGCCTTTTTCAAAACACACAAATAGCTCATTTTGGCTTTAAAGCGTTCGTCTCTAGTTGAACAAACATCCTAATGTGCCTTAACTGATTCAGCGCCAAACAAACAGTAAGTTTGGACCAACCACGGTGCACAATGAAATGAACAAGAATTGTAATGTAAATCCGTTCACTGAACATTAACATTGCGAAAGAAACCACGAAACGAACAAACATAACACAATGACCCTAGTATGGCGATATATCTTCCTTCTGTCCAAATGGGACGTCACATGTGACGATATATTATTTTCAAACACACAAAAGAAGTTGTTCTTTTTTTTTTTTATTGCCGGTCCAAGTTTTGTATTCACCCTCTGTAAAGTTCATGCAGCATAATAGGTAAATACAAAACTGGGACCGGTAATATTTCCAAACGCTGCACAGTCAAAATACACCCTGATATGTATGTCTTTCTCATCCGCCACAATATTCGCATTCCAAACAGTGTATTCCCTTAGTGAATTTCAACACAGAATCCACAAACAATATGTCGCACGATTTATTGCCAGGCATATTTCGCTGCATCTCGTCAAAGGCACACTGCAGAGTTACATAGCATATGAAGCGAATACATGAATTATACTTGGGCTGAAATGTTTAAAACACATAGTCACTGATATTGTTGGATTTTGGAGCATTGGTATCCACATGGTAATCGCACATTTAAAACGGAGTCTTTCTGTCTGAGCAAATGGTCTGGAATATTCAAAGCTCATTGGATTGCCATTAAGGGAATTTCCGTGGCGATGTGGTTACGCCGCCTGCCTGGAGCTCCGAAGGCTCTGAGTTCGATTCTGGGCTACGTGGTTCAGTTCACAGAATGCAGTTTTCTCGTAGACTCCCAGGAGTCGTCGCTGGAGCTGCGGAGTTCGTGCTTTGTGCGACGCTGTCGTCAGCCCGCCCGGCAGAAAGAAGAACGAGTCATATAAGATTAATAGTCAGGTGCAATGAAGTCCATCTTCTTACATTTTAAACCCCTTTGGGGACGCAGAGGTGTTTCCAAGGCACCAGGGCCAGGTTCTATACTGCCAAGACCTACTGACACGTCCTAGTCGTGCGTCCTGGGCAACAGGTCCCTTCGGGGTCCTGGCTAAAGTCAGTAGGGTCGTTAATTCCTCCGAAGCCAGAGAGTATCTGCCTGCACGGCGAGGAACCACCAGTCTGCACACCAATAAGCCAGACATGGGACAACGGATACTCAGAAAAACGTATCACACTGATGTGGAAA